>JAIGNY010003074.1:5000-10333 GCA_020152595.1 Chiridota heheva
CTAAACAGGCAGAAGAGAAATTACTCCTAAAAAATCGGAAAAAATTGAGCATGGTGAAGCCTTGGTCTGAACATTTATGGTTTTGGATGTCCCAAATGCCAAAATGGCTGAAAAACAACAGAAATTTCCAAAGCGTAAATGACAATTCGTGGGGTCCTAGCTGGTGCGAAGCAAGAGTAGGTACACAGGGGAAAAATTCCCGCTTAAGGGTCCATGTACAGGGAGCGCAGCCGCGGAAGCTCTGAAGATTTATTGTGAGATTGTCTTTGATGCCAAAAATTAGCTGAAAATCAACACAAACTGACACAAATTCGGAAAACTTAAGAAACGATAAAAAGATGATTTAAAGTTCTCATGTTCAATTTACTCAGATAAGCAGGGTTGTAGGGTGGCCGTTTCTAAACGTCCGGAAAAACGTTCTCCTGAAAATTGAGAAACCTAGGGGAAAATTGTGCAGGCTCTCATGGGTGAAGCATTGAAACTAATTACAAACTTTTAGAAAACCAAACCTGTTGTCGTTATTTCATATACTGATAATCTAATTTGTCATGATGAGTAAATTAAGATTAAGATAGGTGGGGGCATAGGCGGCAGAACGTGATATTACAGAGGGCCAAAGCGTAAATGACAATTCGTGGGGTCCTAGCTGGTGCGAAGCAAGAGTAGGGACACAGGGGAAAAATTCCTGCTTAAGGGTCCATGTACAGGGAGCGAAGCCGCGGAAGCTCTGAAGATTTATTGTGAGATTGTCTTTGATGCCCAAAATTAGCTAAAAATCAACACAAACTGACAAAAATTCGGAAAATTTAAGAAACGATAAAAAGATAATTTAAAGATTTGATGTTCAATTTACTCAGATAAGCAGGGTTGTAGGGTGACCGTTTCTAAACGTCCGGAAGAACGTTCTCCTGAAAATTGAGAAACTTCGGGGAAAATTGTGCAGGCTCTCATGGGTGAAGCATTGAAACTAATTACAAACTTTTAGAAAACCAAACCTGTTGTCGTTATTTCATATACTAATAATCTAATTTGTCATGAGTAAATTAAGATTAAGATAGGTGGGGGCATAGGCGGCGGAACGTGAGATCACAGAGGGCACGTCCCCTCCCCTAATTTTGTCAACAGTTTAAAAAGTGCCCGGCCTTTTTTAAATATAAAAAGTGCCTTTTTTAATAGTGAAAAGTGCCCTTCTGATTGTCTGAGGGGAAAAGGTGCCCTTTTTTAGAGAAGGAATGTGCCCTTTAACTGTTGAAACATTAAACAACATTCTCCTTTAGACTATATGTATGATATTTTCATTGAACTGTTAAAGAACCTAACACAGTATCGCCCTGAAAGAAACTAAAGTTTTGAAATTTTATAATCTATTCATCAATTTTCCCAAACACTACATTGGGGCCCAAAACCCCACATTGGATTTTTGTTTCTATTCTGAAAAAGCATTTACATCTGCTTACCTTTATTTTTTGCAATCATAAAGTGTAAAAAGTCTTTAAAATAGGACCTTATCAGAAATGTGCGAGACATCACAATTTG
The DNA here is from genome assembly GCA_020152595.1 of Chiridota heheva. NCBI lineage: Eukaryota > Metazoa > Echinodermata > Holothuroidea > Apodida > Chiridotidae > Chiridota > Chiridota heheva. Next base: position 6,537 of record JAIGNY010003074.1, read on the forward strand.
TATTAATGGGGCATCTTTGAAATTGGGCTCGAGGCAAAATTAAGAATACGGACTCGGGCCCTTGTCGTAGACTGACGTGCTGTCCCCCATCTTTTTTGCAAAATCAAAAAGGCCCTTTTACGGAGAGGAAACTTGAATGTTCTGTCAAATATCAAAAACAACAGGCCTGTCTTTTTCTTGTCAGATAAAATCAAGTCAGCAAGTAGCACAAATATTTGCTATGGGCGATCAGCCCATATTTTAATAGTGGGGCACCTTTTATCACTATAGTCACTGCCTCGCTGAATACCGATTGTGAATTTTGAGTTTTCTTGTAATATATACTGACTTGACTGATATACCGAGTTTAAAGGAATATTCTTATGCTTTTTCGTAATATTTCATAAGAAAGAGAATTTGTTTAGAAACAATTAATTACAAAAATCATGTTGATATGTTATACTTACCAGGAGATATTCAAATTTTAAAGTTCATGTAAAATGCTAATAAACGAATTGGAAAAAATCTTGGTATGACATCACAGCAACACATTCTCCTACAAAGTTTATGTACTGCATTAAAATCTATCATCCTCTTTTATTAGTAAAACCTGCTAGAAAAATAAATTAATGAAAGTTAGGTATTTATATACATTGCCAATTATACCCTATTTCAATAACTTTTGAAATTTGTTTTTAATTATGCAGAAACAACCAATTAACGTTCTAAGAAAAACATAAACATTTGCAATGGAATTGTCTATATGACATCATCAAACACGAATTCATTATACTGTACAAAAACTTTAAAATGCAATTGGGAAATCTTTAAAAATCTATATATCCTGAACGGAATATGATATCAACTTGATTTTTGTACCAATTTGGCTCTAGAAGTATGCTCTTTCAAATAAGGTTTTGCAAAAAAAAACTATTGGACTATTCCTTTAATGGATTTTCTGATACTGAGAAATGAATCAATTCCTCCTGAACTATTAGTCTAAGGACCTATTTATTTACTTTTCGCATTGTTTGGGATATTCAATATACCGAATGATGATCAGTACACAGGTGCAGTTGACAAAATATGATCGATATCTTTCCGATTTCGAGACTTATGACTTATAAATTTCCTAAATTTTTTTTTATAGATCTTCGTGTAAAACTTACTTATTTCCCCGAATTTTGGTCCACTCGGAATTTTGATATGCTAGAAATCAAATTGGAGAGGGGGAGGGGCAGGAGGAGGGGGGTGGTGGGGGGATTATCCTAAAGCTACTGCTGTCGTACATGGTTTCAAAATACGTTAGTCGAAAAGTACCCCTCAAGTCATATGACCCCCAGATTCGAACATCTTCAGTCACCCATGCAGGGGAGGGGTTGCCGCTCAGGTTCAGCAATCATGACAGGCACGGATTTCTTTCTATTTTGAAGAGCTTCAGCATAGGGGAGAGCTGTAGGTAGGGTGTGATTGTCTTACAATCGGGACCTACGGTTCAACGTCCTCTCCGAAGGACGGCGAGCACCATTCAACCATTGCCACTAAGTTCTCTCAACAGCTGAATGGGGAGCAGGAGCTGCAAACATTGTACTTCCGTTTAATGATCGGCATATCTGTCTGCATAGCTGTGGAAAAACATGTTAGACCTGACCGGGGCTTGAACCATGTACCTACATCATCTCAGTCGTGCCATGCTCTAACAACTGAGCTACCTCACTCCTGTGTATAAAGAGCCGGTGCTTATAACCGGTTTATACCCGGTTTCTATTGGGGCTAAACCAGTGAATTTTTAAACATACTAACTAGGCGACCGTCCATTTTGGTTGGCCATTGAGAAAATTTGGTCGCTCAGTGAATACAATTTTGATGCCTGGGCGCCCAGGATTTTCGCCTTGGTTTTGTGTAGCATAGAAGATGACTTCCACTTTTAACTCCATTTTTTTATCAACATGTAGGCCTATATGTATAGAACATTTTATGGTGTTTTAATACCTTGAATGAATCATATTTCTCAAGCTGCCAAATACTATAAAAAAATCAAATATGGCATTATGAAGATGCTCAAATTTCATTTGCGCCATTATCATGCCCTATAGAGGTGCATCAACTGAGCTAAGTCGCATCATTGGCGTGGTAGGTGTTGTTTCACTATGTGTGGGGGGGGGGGGGGAGGGGGTGCTGGCAAGGTTTTGGCGCCCCTCTTTCATAAAATGCTCATAAGATTTATAAGTTGGGGACATATATCTAAATTGTATGCACCATTTAGACTGTTAGATGGCGAAGCCCTGATATATAGACCAGGGGCGAAACTCAGGAAGCCCCGCGTTTCACATGATTTGGACTGCAAAATATACCTTAATATTGTGTCAAATCTAGGGTCTAAGCCTTGCCTTTTCTCCTTGCCTTGGTGACTGAAAATTGCTTAAATCAATCGGAAACTTAGAGCAGAAAACTGATTAATATTGTGTCAACTCTGGATCCAAGGTTGAAACCATGTTAGCGGCCATGTTCAAAGTCCTGCGGTTCTCGTGAAGTCAATAACAGAAAATTGTTTAAACTCGTGTCAAACCCATGACTGCACAGGGCCCGACACCGGGGAGGGGGTGGGGGTGGCATTGCTCCCAATAATTTTCAAAGCAATGGTTTTCAAATAGGCCTTTGTCCAACATTTCCGATTGGCAATTGACAACATCGGTCTTGGCCCTCCAATATCAAACGTGTGCCGGAGGCCCTGCTGCATTTTTTGTAGCAAAACTGACATTGCTTAAAATTGTGTCAAATCTAGGAGAGAAATTCTGGTAGGAGCCAGGAGGAACAGTTCCGGAAACCATACGTTTCACGTGATTTTGATGGTAGAAAATTGCTTTAAATTGTGTCCAATCACTGGCTAAGTTCCTGTAAGACCTGCGCTTCTCGTGATTTTAGTAGTAAACCAGAAACCAAAAGTTTGTGTGGTTCCGATGCCTTATTTTTTAAGAAGCTGTTGTAGTGCAGATAGAATGATAACGTTATTTTAAAGACCCCTATTAAATGTCAATCCTTACATTATATTAACATATGAGGATATTGAGATCTGCTCAATTTCATTTTTGTAATCAGTTAGAGCCCCCAGGGAGACCCCATTTGAATTTCAAGTCAGCATGTTTAGATGTTCATGGCCCCTTCCTCTCCGAACAGAGAAATGTTGACTAGTATAGTAATATAAAGCAGGTTTTAAAGCCATAGCAACTTTGAGCCCCACTTGTTGTCTTTGATGTCAATCCCTCCCCCTCCCTTCTCCCACCTTAGTGTGTGAATGCGTTTTTGATTGGCAGGTGCTAATACACTATAAATATCTGTGTTTTAAACTGACAAGTTTTTACAAATTGTTTTAAACCCCACCTCCAGGGAGGGTGAACAACCGCTCAGAAAAGCCATGCTGCGTCGAGGGCAGGCCGAGGCTACCACATCAAACAAAAGCGCTCCAGGGCTGGATGCAGTCCGCCGGGCCGGGGAAGAGAGAAAATCGTCCTGACCCCGAAATCGTGCGTGAAGCCTGCAAGGTCTTAGGCAGCCAAAGTTTGTCCTGCGCCAGACGAAGGAACGAATCCAGATCACTACGTGGGTAGGTCCGTACCTCTCTGTCAGGGACTTAACCGTGGCGCAAACTGAAAGGCCTCGCTCAGCACTACAGCGAGTAAAGGTGAACCAGAAAAACCCTCAGCATTCTACCGCCTGTCGAAAAGGTCAAGTACCGTCCAAGATTTCGAGAGGAGTGGTCACAAGAAAGTGCCCCGACAACAGTCGAAGCCTCCGTCGGCACCGACGGTGATATCTGA
>JAIGNY010003075.1:0-11423 GCA_020152595.1 Chiridota heheva
TTCCTTCCTTCCCTTTCCTTCCTTCCTTCCTTCCTTCTCCTCTCTCCTCTCCTCTCCTTCCTCTCTCTCTCCTCTCCCTCTCTCTCTCTCTCCCCTCTCCTCCTTCCTCCTCCTCCTCTCTTCCTCTCCTCTCCCTCCTCTCCTCCCTCTTCGCATTCTTCTTCTTCTTCTTCTTCTCCTTCTTCTTCTTCCTCTCTTCTTCTTCGCATTCTTCTTCTTCTTCTTCGCATTCTTCTTCTTCTTCTTCTTCTTCTTCTTCTTCTTCTTCTTCTTCTTCTTTCTTCTTCTTCTTCGCATTCTTCTTCTTCTTCTTCTTCTTCTTCTTCTTCTTCTTCTTTCTTCTTCTTCTTCTTCTTCTTCTTCGCATTCTTCTTCTTCTTCTTTCTTCTTCTTCTTCTTCTTCTTCTTCGCATTCTTCGCATTCTTCTTCTTCTTCGCATTCTTCTTCTTCATCGCATTCTTCTTCTTCTTCTTCTTCTTCTTCGCATTCTTCTTCTTCTTCTTCTTCTTCGCATTCTTCTTCTTCTTCTTCTTCTTCTTTCTTCTTCTTCTTCTTCTTCATCGCATTCTTCTTCTTCTTCTTCTTCTTCTTCTTCTTCTTCTTCTTCTTCTTCTTTCTTCTTCTTCTTCTTTCTTCTTCTTCTTCTTCTTCTTCTTCGCATTCTTTCTTCTTCTTCTTCGCATTCTTCTTCGCATTCTTCTTCTTCTTCGCATTCTTCTTCTTCTTCTTCTTCTTCTTCTTCTTCATTCTTCTTCTTCTTCTTCTTCTTCTTCTTCTTCTTCTTCTTCTTCTTCGCATTCTTCTTCTTCTTCTTCTTCGCATTCTTCTTCGCATTCTTCTTCTTCTTCTTCTTCTTCTTCTTCTTCTTCTTCTTCGCATTCTTCTTCTTCTTCTTCTTCTTCTTCTTCTTCTTCGCATTCTTCTTCTTCTTCTTCTTCTTCTTCGCATTCTTCTTCGCATTCTTCTTCGCATTCTTCGCATTCTTCTTCGCATTCTTCTTCTTCTTCTTCTTCGCATTCTTCTTCTTCGCATTCTTCTTCTTCTTCTTCTTCTTCTTCTTCTTCTTCTTCTTCTTCTTCTTCTTCATTCTTCGCATCTTCTTCTTCTTCTTCTTCTTCTTCTTCGCATTCTTCTTCTTCTTCTTCTTCTTCTTCTTCTTCTTCTTCGCATTCTTCTTCTTCTTCTTCTTCTTTCTTCTTCTTCTTCTTCTTCTTCTTCTTCTTCTTCTTCTTCGCATTCTTCTTCTTCTTCTTCGCATTCTTCTTCTTCTTTCTTCTTCTTCTTTCTCTTTCTTCTTCTTCTTCTTCTTCTTCTTCTTCTTCTTCTTCTTCTTCTTCTTCTTCTTCTTCTTCTTCTTCATCGCATTCTTCTTCTTCTTCTTCTTCTTCTTCTTCTTCTTCTTCTTCTTCTTCTTCTTCTTCTTCTTCTTCTTCTTCTTCTTTCTTCTTCTTCTTTCTTCTTCTTCTTCTTCTTCTTCTTCTTCTTTCTTCTTCGCATTCTTCTTCGCATTCTTCTTCTTTTCTTCTTCTTCGCATTCTTCTTCTTCTTCTTCTTCTTCGCCGCGTTCTTCTTCGCATTCTTCTTCTTCTTCTTCTTCTTCTTCTTCTTCTTCTTCTTCTTCTTCTTCTTCTTCTTCTTCTTCTTCTTCTTCTTCTTCTTCTTCGCCTTCTTCTTCTTCTTCTTCTTCTTCTTTCTTCTTCTTCTTCTTTTACAAACACTGAATTTGTGTTGATTAAAGGGGCACTATACACTACACTGGCGGCACTGTCCCCCTCTTGCTTCCCACTATTACCGTAATTCCAGGAGGACTTATCTCCCGCTTTTCAGTAAAAGGTTAGGAAAATAAAAATATTTTGCGGAAAATTTGCCTCTTTGGGGCAAACTACTCAGTTCGTGCTAACAACAAAGTTTACCCATCCTCTACCAGTGTACCGAAAAGTGCTAATTTTGGCGAAATTTTGATGATTGTGTGTTGTTGGCTTTTTAGATGAAAATTACGGCCGTGCGCCACATCATTGCCAAATGCGGCATATAGCGGCCCCCAATACACACAATAGCATGTAGTTAGCAAACATATTATTGTTGGCGTAAACAGGTAAATACTATTCGGAGATCCAACTTGCTAACACTCCTTGACCAAACACTCGTCGCTTCCTTAAGGCGGGGATTAGGCCTAGTAAGTGTGAATGAGAAAATTGTGATTCCGCTTATCTGCTTATTCAATCCACGAAGTCATAGATTAGTTGATTTTTCGTGAAGAGGACATGACATGGTCATCGATTTTGGCTTAAAACTTAAAATAATAACTTCTAGTAATACAAACTCACATAAGTATAATACCAACTCCCAAAATAATCGTGAAAATTTTAGCAAATATCGAGAGATATATGCAGCAAAATCACACGCTACGGGGCTAATCCACATCAGCATCATAAAATAGATTTATGTCATAGAAATCATATATTCAATTTCAAAATAAATTACATTTTAGGACTAAAACTATAATTTAAACTTAATTCTCCATTAATTATGATAAGGAGAATCAGAGTAATAGTCCATGAGCCATATAGGTTGGAAGGTGCCACTTGGGAAGGGGAGGGAAAATTGCCTGTAGTATTTTTTCATTTAATACCCTAAAAAAAAATATATTGTTGTATAATAGACTTTAAGAAGTAGTAGCAAAATCAAAACGGCAGTTTGGGATTGGGAGGAGCTGCCGAAAAATTGTTGATGGCCTAAACAATTGTTGATATTTTTGTATTAACGATAATGATCTATTACACTGTTTAGATGTTGAATTTAATTGAGGAACAGCAAAGGAAGGATATCACTTCAATATCTCGACCTTTTTTAACATATTTTTGTTTTAGGGTGGGGGTAGGATTAGGATTGTAGGAACCTACCGACCCCTGTTTAGACCCATGATTATTGTCATGTAATCGTTTTGTTAAATGTTTGCAATACGATTTTACAGAACGCGAAATTATGTACCTATATTATTGTAATGCTACATTTGAAAAATGTGTACTTTTACATCAAGATGAAATCTGTAATCTCAAACAGCCAAATACAAAAAGAAAAAGCATTTTAATGTTTCAAACGACTGTTTCGGGCCCAAAAAAAAATGTGTCTGCTTTTCCTTCTAATTCACAAACGGCTTGATGAACACAAAAAAGGGTGGATAGTCATAAGAACATTTGAAGGTACTTCATCGAGTCTTAAGCCTCATAGATTCTATCTTGTAGTTTTAATAAATAAATAATGTGAACACTCTTTGAATACAGTTTTCACTATAGTGAACCATTCTTAGGCAAAAATAAGTGTGTACTCAAATGAATAAAGTGCAAGAAGTATGTAAACAATTTTTTGTGTGGATTCTTCCTTGAAGTTTTGTATTCACCTAATGTTTTTGTATGATGAAGTTTCAACGTACATCGCTAACTATACTCTTATCTTGATCATCTTTTGTGTTTTATGAAGTCACGGCAAATTTTTAAAACATGCGTGTAGTCTTTTTATCTGTAGGTTTTTATCTACTTGTTGATATGGTCTTGTATACGTGTTATAAGGTTATTCAGAATAGATTCCTTCGAAATATTTCCATGTTTATGTAGGAGCAAGTTTGTTATAAACAGTGTCTTATTTGAAAATAGATTCTCATTTTTGTCACTCATAGTAAATGCTCAGACTGTCAGAAGCAAACAAATTAAATGATTAAAGATAATATTCAATATTTATTCAACACAAATCTGTTAGAACTTTCAGTTGGAATTTCTCCTTGATAGAAGTATAATATTGTATAATTTTTACACCATTCTTCACCTTCTTTTCTTTCAAATAAAGGTGAAAATAATTGTTTTTAACTTTGAAATGTTTGAGACCAAAACTGCAAATCAATCAACTTTACGTCTATCTGTCTATCATCAATGTGTTTTGATATTGGCTGAAGTTAATGTTATTCATAAAATGCACAGAGGCAAATGAATTAGATATACAAAATAATAATTTGCCTATTAATAGAGTCTGCCGGGGTTAAACTTCAGAATCCTACAAAACATTTTGAGTTTTATTACAACTCCAAAGCTACATTCTATTCCCTTAAATAACTCTTGATATAGTGAATTTGGAGGCCTTAGCTGAGAATGAGGATTTTCAAAACGGTCACCATGTGTTTTGGCACTATTTTCTACAAGATTTCTATGGGTTTATAAATGCTATCAGACAAATTTCTTTGCTTAAACTGTTAAAAGATTAGTTCAGTGGTCAGGCAACTCCATCTTATATGACAGAGGACTTTAAAAGAAACCAATAGTTAAGAAAGCATTTAAAAATCTTATCCCGTTAAAGTATATGGACAAGTAGCGATTTTTCCAGAAATATGTTCCTTTTAATATTCTAAACATTTCATTATCATACATCTATCAGGAATTTCCACTCGTTTCTGAGATATTCGTGAAAAAGTGAAAAACTAAGCCCCAAAAAACGTCTGGACTCCACTGTTAACAAAAAGGCTTGCGAATTAAGAATAAGGACACACAATGCACAACTTTCACATGTGTCACATTGACCTAGGCAACTTCAAAGCATGATTTCATTGAATCAGACATCAGAATATCACTTAATTAACTATTCTAGGACATTTTTCTTTGAATAAAGAGGAAATGTCAATTCAAGTTCCGATCCATTACATTGTGACTTTCACATAACATTGGTGTTGTAATTGTCCTATCTTTACACCACAAAAATATATATATATATATATATATATATATATATATATATATATATATATATATATATATGTATAATAACATACTACGTTTGGAGACCTAAAATGAAGCCAGATGTTTCACATTTTGGGATCAATTTTGTAAGAAAGTGTTTGTGGTGAGTATTTATGAAGAGTATTTGTATTAATTAATGCAAAGTGGTTGTTACCTGTCCATATACCTTTTAGGAGATATTTAGATTTAAAGTTTGGCATAATTTGCGTAGAAACGACTTATATCAGACTAGTTGTGATGTAATAACCTCAGATTCCTCAAAGTCTTTATGTATTCTATTATATTGAGTAGTGGGATAAAAAAGCCAAACCTCACAATGCTATGCTGTGTGTATGTAGAGAGTGAATTATCCTTTGTTTGGACAGTTGACGTGTTTTTGTGGAAGGAAAAAAAAAACCCTTTGAGAATAGTACATAACAAGTCAAATAAGTGGTCTGGAAGATAGAAGTGGCAGCCCACAGGATGGTCAGTGTTATTGTCTCTAGGCTTTTTGGTGTTTATTAATGCGGAGCCTGAATTTGGTGCTAGTTTCGCCGATGTAATTTCCCCCTCCCTTGAGCATCTAGTGCACATAATGGGGTTAACGATATTGGAAGAATCGCAGTTAAAAGGGCTAGGTTTCAAGACGGTGTGGGAGCCAGGGGGTAATGAGATTGCAGGTGTCTAGGATGGCGCAAATTTGGCAACAGAGTTTGCTGCATTTGACATTACCGGTGAGGAAATTGGGGGAGGGAAGGGTGTTGCATGTTAAAATCCGTTTGGGGATGAGGGTTGCCTGTACGCACAGATAACAGAAGGGATAGTTGGTTGGTGGTTTGGTTAGTGGGAAGGGCACTCCATTCCTTTTGCAAAATTTTGTTGACCGACAAAAGGGCGGGGTGAAATTCACAAACTATGGGATACGGTTGGATGGGGTTTTAATTTTGTAGGTGAAAAGATTGTTGTGTTCAACGTGTTTGACCTTGTTAGAATGTTCGTTGACGAGTTGCAAGGGATAGTCTTTTTGCAGGAAGTATTGAAAAAAACTGTAGGGATTTGTGAACAAATTTGGGGTTGCCATAGCAAATGTGACGATATTGGAGCATTTGCGAGAAGACAATGCCCTGTTTATGATGGTAGGAATGAAAGCTATAGATAAGTGTACCGGTCGGTGGGTTTGTGGTAGATGGTAGTAGAAGTCATACTGTTTCGGAGAATATGTGCGGCTAACGAATATTCGTTATCATCTCCATACAGTTTACCAATAAAGCAAGTATATATTTCATTGTAAAAGTTAGCATGACTGTTTTTAATTACTGCCATATGGGAATGTTTGTTTCATACGCTTGCGATAATCTCCTTAACTGTGCAAAACGCTCTGAAAAATTGCACATATTTTGCACTTCAAACGTTATAACTAAAGAGTCTCTAAATATGTTGTTCCATTTCAAACGGTATGGAGAACTAGAATATCTATCGTTTGAGATCATTTTTATTTAATTATTCCTAAAAAAGTACCGTACTTTGTAAACTATATAATGTGTTTTTTCTTATTTTTTAATGAAAGCGCAAGCAAAATCACAAGGTTATTGCCGCTTTGACCTTTGTAACCTATGAATGAAAGTATTTAGGAGTCCATTTCACACGGCCTGACAATTAGCATATATCTGTTTACCATATTTAAATTTAACCTGATTGGTGCAAAAAAAGACCCGTACTTTTCAACAAATAGAGAGCGATGAAAGAAAACATTTTCGCGTCTGCTGACGTATTCCTTTATTATAATTTGGACGTAATCTTATCACGCCCAAGCCGCGTGGTCTGTACTATTGTCTGCAAAGGGTGTTGTGCTCTTTGTTTATTGTAAACATGCTGTGAAGATACTAATAAGCGTTTTCCAATGTCAAATTTTGGCTGATTTTCTTCCATTCTTAACAGTTTTATTGTATATTTTGTTACACTGAGATAAATTTCTTATTATATGACTGTATTCATCAGAAATTAAAACATTATTTGGCTGAAATATTATCGACAACAATCAGAAACGAAGAAGTGCAAGAGCGAGGAATAACGACGAGGCTTAGATTGTATGATTATGATACCAAAAATTAGGAACTATGCTATTTATTAAACTTTTTGTATGAATTAATATCTGTTTATTACAACCTTGAATATACCTTTAAGACTCCGTTCTTAAAACCAACCGGCACAATAATGGTACAATCCAAGTTTATTTATAGTTTTACGTAACACACCACAGCTAGTTCCGCGATTTTTTTCCTTATGAGCGTTTTAAGGTAAAACATTCCCATATGCAAGCCTCATAATAGCGACAAAGCCATGCTTCAATAACGGCTTGCAGAATAAAATCAAATTCTTGATTTAGTACTTCATGTCTTATATATAACATCCTGAAACATAACGATCATTATCTACAAAGTGTAATTATTTTACATATATTTTCACGATGTCTTCGGATCCGTCACCTTTAATTGAAAGCAAAAACGAAGACGATAGTGCTTGGCATGTCAGACGTTTTCTTTACCGTCTTTATGACAGGCGTGGCCTAGTCTACGCTTTACTTTGCGGCTTATCATTTTCAGGATTTGTTATTACATCAAAAATTTTAAGCCAAACAATGGCACCAACTCAAATATTATTTATATATTTTGTTTCGTTACTTTGTACACTTCCTTGGGTAAAATGGAATGACAGTGCGCAGTATGCAGTAAGACAATCTTTGTTAATCTTAGGTTATGCTGTTATGAGTGTATTGAGCATGTTCTTATTCGTGTATGCTTTGTCTTTTGGATCTGTTGGTGGCGTTAATGCCGTTGGACACTGTGTTCCCATTTCGACTGTTATTTTAGGATGGATCATTCTCAGAGAAAAGATAGATATTGTGGATGGCTTTTTGATTGCAGTCACAACTTTATCAATAATAATCATGTCCAAACCAGAAGCCATATTTAATTCTGCAGAGTTGAAGGATTCCTTTTTAGAAATGATTGGTGTTTCTTTGGCCTTTTTGTCAACAATAGCAGTCGGTTCTGAATTAATTATTACAAGAAAGTTGTTAACAGAGGATCCAAGTTTTGATTACAATATCATCATAATGGGGAGTGGAATCTTAGGAACCGCAGTTACCATTCTTCTTATGTTCGTTCATAATGCATTTACTTTTCCGAAGACTGCTGCAGAGCTTATATGTATTTTGATAGGAGGAATATTACCAATCTGTGTACAGTTGTTCTTGGGCTTAGCAATTCGTCTTGAAAGTGCAGTCATGGTATCTGTGCTTTTCTGCATAACGGTACCAGTAGTGTATCCATTCCAGATCCTGCTTTTTCACGAGCCTACCTCTATCATATCTTTGGTATCAGCAACTATGGCGGTCGGTGCTACATGTCTGCTGAGTGTGAAAAGATTCATATACAACTGATAAACACAAGAAAGATGCCCATTATAAATGTTAAAGAATGAGTTCATCCTGATCAAGGAAGTCTCCGTCTTATGTGATAGAGGACACAAAGACTAAAAACTGTAAAGGAGCTACATATTTTGATGCTATGTATGTAGCTTTCCTCAGGAGATATCAAATTTACAGATTTCACAAGTTTGTTTTACGATTAATATTGCACAACAATTTGAAATTAATACTGCATGAGGCTTTAACGTCATAACAAAGCATCTTGGGAAGTATCACAAAATGGCAGTGTCCATGCCCGAAAGTTTAATTTAAAGAACCTTTGAGTTCCTTATTTTAGGACCTCTCCTGGTCTGTCAAGTTGAATATTTCCTTGACCTGTTGACAGAATCGGCATTATTTCACCATTTTGTTGCTTTTGTTCCATATTGATCTTTCTCAAATAAGGTGAAAATAGCTTATTTTGAGTTCTTCTATCTTGCAATTCGATCAATTTACATTTACCATCAATGTTTTTAATATTGGCTGAAATTGTTTATCATTCATAAGAAATGTACGAAGAAAAAATATTTTGATAAATATTTTGATTTCACTGGGTTCTACACAAATGTATTATTACTTTATTTACAGCTGTAAATGCGTTGATACTTTCTGCAATGGGCGCCACTGCAGAATCCAACCAAGCCCAAAAAATATATTACGACTACGACGTCAGACTTAAATTCCATTCCCTAAAATAACGCTGTATATTAAATTTTGAGGCCTTAGCTGAGAACTTGACGAGGGCTTCACAATAACCACCATGTGTTTGACGTACTTATTAAACTGTTTTTCAAGGTGAGAAGTGTTTTTACACCTTTTCAATGTGAAAATAGCTGTTTTTCAGCTGTTCTATTTTGAAATGTTTGAGATCGAATTCGACCAACTTTAATGGTATGTATTACCGTTAGGCAGTCGCGTTTTAACAAGACTTTCTGAAGAAAGAAAATCAATTTTGTTCGGGAAATATGTTTGACTAACATGGTAACTGCCTAACGGTAACACCACTTTTCTTAAAATTTCTCGAAAATTCCACGGTAAATGTTAAAAGCGCATGGTAAAAATATAATTCATATGCCATTATTTCAAATCGAGAAGAAAATTTAAAATCCTTTGCAGTAGTTGAGTTCCCCGCGCTCGAAATGTATCTGATTCTTTTGTTATTCCTATACAAACTTTGAATTTTGATGTATTGTGGGATACATCTGTAAAGGGTCCACGGATCGGGAGAACAAAACTGTTCTCCCAATCAGGGGTATGAACCTAACTGATGAATGACTCCTTGATCTGTATAGGTAGTAATACATCACGAATAGCTGTCACCTGGTCACAAATAACTGACAATTTTTTACATAAATGTATCATGGACCTTCAGTATCAACGAATGTTGCCCGTTATAAACTTTTATATAAATACGCATGATAATCAACGCCAGGTACCTGTTGTGATTTCTTAGTATTAATAGGAATGAACTTTCACATAAATCTTTTAAATAGTAAATGCAATTCAAAAGTGGCATTCTTGCCACCATCTCTTATTTCATTTATAGTCTTTGTTCTGGGAGAACAATAATGCTATTACTGTATTTAGGACAATCATGATTAAAGGAACAAAGGTTATTAATTCACATCAGCATCATAAAATAGATTCCATTTCATTCAAATCATATCTTTAATTTAAAAAATGAATTACATTTTAGGAATCTAAACCTATATTTTAAACTCACTTCCACATTAATTATGATGAGGAAAATTATAGTAATAGTCCATGAGCCACATAGGTTGGAAGGTGCCATTTCAGAAGGGGCGGGGAAATTGCCTGTAGTATACCTTTAATTTCATACCTAAAAGAAAATATTGTTGTATAATAGACTTTAAGAGTGGTAGCAAAATTGAAATAACAGTTTGGGATTGGGTGGAGCCGCCGAAAAATTGGTGATGGCCTAAACAATTTTTGATAATTTTGTATTAACAATAATGATCTATTACACTGTTTGGAAGTTAAATTTAACTGAGGAACAACAAACATCAACATCTCTTCAAAATTTGGACCTTTTTAGCATATTTTTGTTTTAGGGTGGGGGTTAGGCTTAATGTTGTAGGGACCTATTGATCCCTGTCTACACCCATGAATATAGACGTCATGTAATCGTTTTGTTAAATGTTTGCAATACGATTTCACAGAATGCAAAATTCAGTACCAATATCATTGTGATGCTACATATTGTAAATGTGTACTTTTACATCGAGATGAAATTCGTAGTCTGTAGTCTCAGACAGCCAAATACAAAAATTACATTTACAAGCATTTGAATGTTTCAAACGACTGTTTCGGGCCCAAAAAGCATGTGCCTGCATTTTCATCTAATTCACAAACGGCTTTTGTAGTTTTAACAAATAAATAATTATTTGTTCTGAAACATTATGTCGGCGTATCAAATGTGACCCTAACATAAAGGGCATTAACATAGATAACATTTCCATCAAAATATCCCAATATGCGGATGATACTGTACTTTTTACTGATAGTTCTAGAACTTCACTTAGTTCTATAGTTACTGTGTTAAACGACTTTAAAAAATTTGTCAGGTCTTATCACGAATTTTGACAAATCATGCATTTTTTCCATTGGCCCGTATGCCGACACACACCCTTCGTATTTTATTGATTTCTCTTTAAACATTTTGGATGGTCCAATTCAATATTTAGGCATTTCTTTTACGAATCATCCCGAGGAATTTTTTTGATTAAATTATTTACCTAAGTTATCTCGTCTCAAAAATGTATTAAACCTATGGTCAACAAGAGACCTTACGCCGATAGGGAAAATCGCATTTATCAAATTATTCGCTATCTCCCAATTAGTTTACCTTTTTACTGTTCTGCCTGACCCACCACGTAATTTTAAACTCAAGCTTGATAAAACACTTTTTAACTTTATTTGGAAAGGGAGTCGTCACAAAATTAAACACTCGAACTTAATTAATGATCTTAAATATGGTGGCTTACGGATGATCCACATTGATTCATTTATTAAAAGTTTAAAGTGCTTTTGGATCCGGAGATACTGTTCTGGTACAACTAGTAATTGAAAGGTGTATTTTGATATTTTTTTACGTAAAAATGGTACTAATTGGCACTCTCCATACATACAGTGTACAATTATACATACACTGTACGTACGGATTGTATTT
>JAIGNY010003076.1:0-7500 GCA_020152595.1 Chiridota heheva
CAGTCCGGGAACATGTTTTTTAATAGGAACATTTATAACACACGAGAATATTAAATTCATGCAGCATATTCTTCAGATGTTGCAATAAAATGTCATAGTTTCTAACTTATTTATTTGAAATATCAAAAATCATTGTGTTGAAAAACATTTGAATTTTCAAAATGGCCGTTTCGCCTCTAAAAGCCTAGCTCTATTGTCTATTTATTTAATATTTCGTAAACGGCGTGATGAACATATCAAATGGGAGTGGAAAAGTTGTAGCCATGGCAGTAATGAAGGTATTTTCATAAGTTTTAGCAAAGATATTTTTCTTAGACGTATTTCAACTTTGAAATTTGTAGCATTACGTTAGGATAAGAAAGGATCATGGGAAATATCACAAAATGGCGGCTTCCAAGTAGCAAAATGTTTCCATTAATAGGAACATTTATGTCCCCATTAATAGGCATGCTACCGGACTGAAAAGTGTGGGCATATTTTCCTCAAGAATTTTGGAACACACTTTTCGTGCACGTATGGCAGTATACTGAAAACCTTTGATACGAATGTTCAAATTAATCATCATTATTTTCTTATAAATACTACAAGTACAATGATCAAGCAAGTCCATCGTATATGAACGAGGGCTTCAAAAGAATCACAATGAGGAAGAAAGCATTCAAAAATCATATTCCGTTAAGGAGATATTAAAGTTTTAATTTGGCATAATTTGCGACTGAAATCAGACTAGTTGTGACATCTCGTCCTCAGATTCCTCAAAGTCTTTATGTATTCCCATCATATTTTGTCCTGCAATTTTGTGGCTTAAAAACCATTGGATATGTAAGAAAAGTAGTCAAACAGAATCTAGGAAGGGTAAGTATATTAGATTATATACCACCTGAAGAAATTTCAAGGAAAAGTAATTCAAAAAGTACGTCCTCACTTTTCGACCAACTGACCGAGAGCTTATTTAAAGGAATATTCCTATGGATTTGAAAGAGCATACTTTTAGAGCCAATTTGGTGCGAAAATCCGGTTGATATCATATTCCGTTTAGGAGATATGGATTTTAAAACAAATATTCCCATGGTTTTTTGTAAAAAATATTTTGAAGGAGCATACTTTTAGAGCCAATTTGGTACGAAAATCAGGTTGATTTCATGTTCCGTTCAGGGGATATGGATTTTAAAGGAATATTCCCATGGTTTTTTGTAAAAGTTATATTTGAAAGAGCATACTTTTAGAACCAATTTTGTACAAAAATCAGGTTGATATCATATTCCATTCAGGTGATATGGATTTGGGGGCATCAAAAAAAAACAATCGTCAGTGTTTCGCAGCCCTGATTGAGTTTAGTCGGTAAATCTGGTATGACTGTATGAAGTCGGTAAAACTTCAAGTTTAGAATACCATTGCAAACAAGCTAAGACGTCGTGACAGGGGGTCAGGAAGGGACTTCTACCAGTGAAGCTTTCTGAGACGGCGCTGAATGCTCACAGGGGCCAAAATTGTCCTGAGAATATATATATATATATATATATATATATATATATATATATATATATATATATATATATATATATATATATATATATATATATATATATATATATATATATATATATATATATATATATATATATATATAGATATATATATATATATATATATATATATATATATATATATATATATATATATATATATATATATATATATATATATATATATATATATTGATAGATATATATATATATATATATATATATATATATATATATATATATATATATATATATATATTTATATATATATATATATATATATATATACATACATATATATATATATATATATATATATATATATATATATATATATATATATATATATATACATATATATATATATATATATATATATATATATATATATATATATATATATATATATATATATATAAATATATATAGATATATAAATATATACATATATATATATATATATATATATATATATATATATATATATATATATATATATATATATATATATATATATATATATATATATACATATATATATATATATATATATATATATATATATATATATATATATATATATATATATATATATATATGTATATATATATATATATATATATATATATATATATATATATATATATATATATATATGTATATATATATATATATATATATATATATATATATATATATATATATATATATATATATATATATGTATATATATATATATATATATATATGTATATATATATATATATATATATATATATATATATTTATATATATATATATATATATATATATATATATATATATATATATATATATATATATATATATATATATATATATATATATATATATATATATATATATATATATATATATATATATATATATATATATATATATATATATATATATATATATATATACCAAAAATCACGCCGAAAAACTAATCCTTCTGAGCCTCCCTGGGTCCCTACCAAGACTTTGATCCTGGTTTTGACACAATACTAACCAATTTTCTGCAATCACAATCGTGATAATTGAAGGGTTTTCGGGTGTTTTGGCCCTTTAGATTTGACAAAATGTTAAACTAATTTTCTGATATCAAAATCACAAGAAACGTATCTTGATTCCAGGAGCTTCGCCCCTGAGCCAAAGCTTCGCCCCATAGATTTGACACATTTTATAGCAATTTACTGTTACAAAAATTACGAAAAACGTAGGGCTTATGGAGACTTCGGCCTCTGGATCAGTGGCGTAGCTACGGGGCCAGGGGTGTGGGGAGGGGGTGTGGGGTGAAAGTATGTCTCGCTAAACAGAATTCTGGCACCAAAAAATATGTCCCAAATTGTGTAAGAGAATAAAAGAAATTCACAAACGTTTTCTTCAAGGCTTTATGATTATTCAAATTCTCCCTAGCTTTGATCCTAAATGTCCCGATTTTACTACATATTGTTCCAAAAGGTTCCACTTGTTTCGAATTTTGGTTCAAATCTCCCGATACAACGGGATCTTAATCAAAAAATTCCAATTTTCCAAATAAGAAATAGGCCGCCATTACTAGCAATATTCGGACCGATCATTGTAAAGTATAATTTAAGTTGTGGTGCAAAGTATGGGATCGCCCTTTCAGGTGTATGCCATATACTGCCGTATGCGGGCTCTCAAATTAAGTTGAGGGTTCCCCAGTGGTATCATCTCATCACAAGCCTTTTTTTCTGTTTTTACATATGTATATAGACCTACTGGTGAGCCAACCTGCATGATATTTGGAGGCCTGACGAACAACATGAAAAGTAGGCTCTAAATAAGATTCATTAGCCATGATTTGGAGGGGAATACAATGCTGGTGTCATTATTTTCTTAAAGTAGAGGACCCGTCTATCTCGAGCTAGTGCGGCGGTTACCCTCCTCTCAGCTCACACAGTGGCGCTGCTTCTGTTTTAGGAATTCATTGTCTATCGTGCCATTTTTACCATCAATCAGTCAATAATTGACTCACCAATGGAAATTCCTTAGAAAGTCATCTAAATGCGCCGAAGTTAGATTATTTTAGACCCTCAAAAGTGTTAAAATTCACCGGTTTCCGGGGGCTTCGCCCCCTGTACGCCTACATTTTGCCATCAATTGACCCACCAATAAGAATTTCTTTAAAAGTCTTCCAAATGCGCTAAAGTTAGGACATTTCAGACCCTCAAAAGGGTCAAAATGCACCAATTTCCGGGGTTTCGCCCCCTGAATAATTTTGCTATCAAATTATTGACCCACCAATTTCTTTAGAAAATTTCTTTCACTACTCCTTTAAATGGGATTTTTAGACCCTCAAAAGGGTAAAAATACACCAGCTTGACCCCTACCAGGGGTTTAGCCCCTTTAAGCTGACCCATGGACGTCATGCTGGAAAACTCGCGCTTTGCGCTCAGATAGCGCTAACGTAACGTGCGGTAAACACGTGCGTTAAACACCAGCAAAGGTTAGTCCAGCCCCACCAATTTTAAATACCATCCGACAGCACTGAGAAATGTCTGCACCTGTGGTTCATATCGTTTAATGTTTAAAAAAAAAAAAAGCCTTTCGGCAAATTTGGCCCCTAAAATTTGCAGGCAATTCCTCAAAATATATATATATAAATATATATATATATATATATATATATATATATATATATATATATATATATATATATATATATATATATATATATATATATATATATATATATATATATATATATATATATATATATATATATATATATATATATATATATATATATATATATATATATATATATATATATATATATATATATATATATATATATATATATATATATATATAAATAAATATATATATATATATATATATATACATATATATATATATATATATATATATCTATATCTATATCTATATCTATATATATATTATATATATATATATATATATATATATATATATATATATATATATATATATATATATATATATATATATATATATATATATATATATATATATATATATATATATATATATATATATATATATATATATATATATATATATATATATATATATATATATATATATATATATAAAAGATAATGCATTAGCCATTACAAACAAAAATAAAATAGGAAAAAGACAATGTCTCTAGCCAACAGGTTATTTCAAAAACCAAATATTTCGAAAACTCCTGTTTCCTTCTTCAGTGGTATGAAGTCAACTTACCACTGAAGAAGGAAACAGGAGTTTTGAAATATTTGGTTTTAAATAATCTGTTGGTTATATTATCATTTTTTCCTATTTTATTTTATATATATATATATATATATATATATATATATATATATATATATATATATATATATATATATATATATATATATATATATATATATATATATATATATATATATATATATATATATATATATATATATATATATATATATATATATATATATATATATATATATATATATATATAAAACAAAATAGGAAAAAATGACAATGTCTCTAGCCAACAGATTATTTTAAAAACCAAATATTTCGAAACTCCTGTTTCCTTCTTCAGTGGTATGAAGTTAAATGACGCTAGAAGATAACAGCGATGATAGCTTGCACGTTAGCAAATTTCAAAGAGCGCCAAAATCGTACGCGTAAAATAGTAGGCGCAAAGGGGAAAAGCGCAGAAAAAAGAAAGAAAAAACCGGCGCCAAAATGCGCTGAGGCACAAAAAGAACTAATGAGACGAAGTGGAAACATTTTCCTAAAAACAGAAAAAGGAGAAAGATAAGACAGATCTTTATTAAGTCCATGGATGTGGCTCTTAGTTTTAATCATAAATTGTAATTCAAACAACTTTCTGTCTTCCGTGCTTCTAAAGTTCCCCTGATGAGAACCACCTTCAAATGTTCCAACTTATGTCTAGGCAAATTAAAATGCCCTGCCACGGATAACCCCCTCACAAAATCGCGAATAGACTGCTTGTGGTTATTGAACCTCAATCGGAAAGAGGTTCCAGTCTCACCAATATAAGAAATTTCCGGACATTTCAGACACATCACGCAGTAAACCACGTTAGAAGAATCACAGGAAAAAAAGTTCCCGGTTTGATCACGTGATTCCTCAGGAGATACCGTCTCATCCGTGACTATGTGCATGCAGATTTGACAACGGCTTCCTGCAGGGTTTATTGCCTCGTCCAGGCATCCTGCGCGATATGTTGGAACGTACCAACAAATTCCTAAGACTCGGCGGCTGCGTTAGTGCCACAACCGGTGGTGCAGAGAAAATTCCTCCAACCTCTGGGGCGTGTTTCAATATCCCCCATGACGATTTAATACACTTCAAGAGAGGCTGTATCTGTGTGCTGTGCGAAACTACGAGGGGAATGCGTGCGGTCTTAGTCTTGATCCGATACTCTAAAAGCTCACTGCGATTGACAGGAATAACCTTGTCCATGAATTTCCTTAACAGTTTCAAGGGATAGCCCCTTTTAAGGAAGTGCCCCGACATAACGTTAAGTTGGATCTTGAGATCAAGAGGGTCAGAACAAATTCTCTTAAGACGAAGAAACTGGCTATAAATGATAGATTCCTTAGTGTGTTGGGGATGATTGCTATTATAAACTAGGTAAGCATGACTATCAGTGGGTTTGGTGTATAGGAGGTAACCAATGAACCCTCACGGATTTTGACCAGAACATCCAAAAAGGTAATTCATCCGGAAAAATCATAAGTAAATTTAATGGACGGGTGATACGTATTCGCAAAACCAATAAATTCCCGCAACGAAACCTCGCCATGCTGCCAAATCATGAAGATATCGTCGATATAACGGACATAAAAGGAAGGGAGAGAGTGTGGACTCTTGTAATATCTTACCCTCAAGATCGGCCATAAACAAATTAGCATAACAAGGAGCCATCTTAGTACCCATAGCGGTGCCCTTGATCTGGTGATAAACTTATCATTAAATTCAAGGCAGTTATGAGAAAGAATAAATTGGATGAGTCTACCGATATCACGAACGACATTATCATCGAACGAACCAGATTGCCTGAGAGCATGTAGATTTGGAGTTGAGCTTGATGTCCATGATCTCCGCGAAAGACGCATTAGAGAAAAAACGCTACGGCAGCTTGCACAAACCCAGTCGGACATTTATTTTTTGTCTGCATGTAGATTTGGAGTTGAGCTTGATGTCCATGATCTCCGCGAAAGACGCATTAGAGAAAAAACGCTACGGCAGCTTGCACAAACCCAGTCGGACATTTATTTTTTGTCTGCATGTAAAAAACTCGATCTCATACCCAACGGCCTGCGGATCAGGAATCCTCTTTCTCACTTTGGAAAAGCTTCTAGAAGAATTTGCAACAATGCCTCGCAGAAACTTCGAGAATCAGCCTTACGTTCAGCCTATTCTAAACAGGATAGACTGAGGAAAGAGTTAGCCCAGAACATCTGGATGGAAGAATTACCAGATCGCAGTGTAAGAGATCGGTTGAGTCGCTTCTTTGAAGGATGCTTTTATGATAGAGTCAAAATTTGTTTTGTCAATAAGGAACATAAACTTAGGCACTTGATTAAACAAGATGACCTTTTGTCTACTCTAGAGGGTTCCCACCATCCTTTCATTGAACATTTTTTTAGGTTCACTAAACCTACGCATTCCAATGGTACGACTAAACCCATCGAAAAAGCAGGGGCTGTTGTTAATCTTTCTGATTTGGAAGTATCTAGAGAGCATATTGATTTATTGGAGAAGGGACTTTCTTTTTGCCCTTCATCTAGATTAGATGGGATTGAGCTTAGCAAGGACATTAATTGTTTTAATCGACGCATTCGTTTAGCTGAGTGGTTTGGTGATGTCCCGGGATCTGATTATTGTAAACTTGAACCATTTAAGAAGAAGAGCACATGGACCCCCGCACCTAACAGGAACGCCT
>JAIGNY010003077.1:0-37926 GCA_020152595.1 Chiridota heheva
AAAGATTAAACCTACTTGGTCTAAAACCCAGCTGTTCAATTATTTTCATGAATTTGATCTGATCAAATTTGCTGCAACATTTTCGTGTGTATGATGAAATATGTTTTTAATATGTAAATTTTTAATGTAGCTTTAGTTGACCATAATTTATCTAGATATAGGGTTATTTGGTCTTAAAAACATTATAACAATTTACTTAGGAGCTGTTGTAATGCATACATTCTGTGGTTAAATTGTTTACATTTAACAGCATGCATATGGAAGCTATATTTTGGCGTACTTTATACATTATAAATGTATGTACTTTTGAAATTATAAAAAGGTTTTGTGGTTTTCTAAGAGAAGGCTCAGAGAGCTTGGAACACTGAAAATAATTTCCTTGAAAGAAGTGTGTTGTGCTATAAAAATTAAAAAAAGGTTAATAAACATTTCATCCAGGCCATGCCAAAAATGTTTATTTTTACTCACCAAATTGAGAATCTTGTTAAAAAATTGAAAATCTTAGTCACCAATCTATACTGACCATTTGCAAGATAATACAATTTCTTCAACAAATTTGATCATGTCCAGATTTAGCATTAATAAAGTTTATATCTGGGTAATCAAGTTTGATATGGCCAGATCAAGCCAGATAGAAACATGATATAAAGGAAACTTGATAAAGAATGAAGTTTGATCTGGCCAGATAAAGCCAGATATAACTTTGATTAAAGTCAGTTTGATCTAAACATAAAGTTTGATATGGCCAGATCAAGCCATGTATAAGCTTGATTAAATTCTACATTTGATATACAAATAAAGCTTGATCTGTCCAGATCAAGGCAGATATAAAATCAATTAAAAGTTCCTTTTCTTAAACAAATCAAGTTTGATCTGTAAAGATCAAGCCAGATATAAACTTGATTAAATGCTATATTTTAAAAACAAATAAAAATTGATCTGGCCAGATAAAGTCAGATATAACCCAATAATTAAAGTCTGTTTGATCTACTACAATTTACAAATAAAGTTTGATATGGCCAGATCAAGCCAGATACAAATTTGATTAGATGGTACATTTGATATACAAATATAATTTTAATCTGGGATTTATATCTGGCCTAGATCTGGATTTTATATGTAGGCCAGATCTGCAGAATTGTTGTACCATAACCCATTAAGTTATGACCTTAACCATATTTTGTTAATTTCATTTGATTTAAGCCTTTTAAATCAATTTTGCAAACCAAGAAAGCCTTGTTAATAAGATAAAAGAGTTATAGGGCTTAGGCCTGTACTGCAGCCAGTGCAATAATTTGAAACCTGTAGTTATTGAATGTCCGATTAGGGTACACAGTACCACCCACAATAAATTGGTTGTGGCAACGTAAAATATCGTGACGCCACGTTAGTCACGTTAGAAATCAGCATCAAATAGCCGCTATTTCGTTCTAAATTCTGTGCCGTAGCAGTAGCTAATTATCAAGATAATTAATGCAACTCTATCATGAATCTATCGTGACCATCGTGGCGGGCAAAATATTTACATAAACAAGTGCACAAATCACGGAATGGGCAACGACTTTGTCAGTTTGCGCTTATTCGATTCACCCATTTAATAATCTAATCCCCCCAAAAAAGTTATCGGCCCACTGTAGCACTGCAACTTTCGTTGTGCTACCGTTTGATTATAATACAAAAATGTACCTGAAGTGTATGTTTACATCAGCAAAATTGGACGTAATAATATAGCGAGTCCATTCCGCTGTGTGTATATTAAATCATGAAAAAAGCGCAATTTACACACGGTACAGATCAGACTTCTTTGTAACCTAATCTTTAACGTCAAATATTTAAAATCAGTTTCTACTATCGACTAGAGCGGGTTTGGATTTTTTTTTTTTCTTCAGAAAACTAGTGACTTAAAGAGATAAAAATCAAGAAGGGTACGAACTACAAAGTAAACGAAATGACACTGTTAACATTTTGTGTTTTATTTCAATGTCCTCGCAGCCGAACCCAATTCCTTGAGCTTCTGATACCAGACGTTCAAATAAAGAAAAAACGAAATATTATCCCGAATGATAAATAATAATTGCAGTGATCTTCCGAGTTTAAAATTCTTCGTGAATGACTTAAATTTCTGGAAATATAAACGCCAATGGTAAATGTTCAGATTCATCCCGAATATATATAAAGGTTAAATAAACTAGTCCGTGCTTGGGCTTAAAGACACGTGGTCCTTTCAATGTACAGTAGCACCCCGCATGATGTGGCGGACGTTCCCAACACGTCCATTCACTACTTATTTAATTTAGACATAGGCCTCAACATTTTTCTTCCAAACAAAACGGTTTAAAAACAAAATATATTTGTCCACATTATTCAATTTAAAAATGACGTCCACATTAAGCTTTAATTTCTTTCATAAATGTGACAATTAATAGGGGCCCAACTCAATTGAACAATAAAATAAAAATAAAGATAAACTTACAGAGTAGTGTGAAGTTTAATCCAAATATTAATCCAAACAAAAAGAGTCACGTAACTTTTAAAGAAATAATCAAAACAAGATATCACTGACACACCACAAAATAAATTTTAAAATGACCAAATGCACAAACATTTAATTGAAGAAAAAAAAACAGCTCCTGGTAAACCGAGAGGTAAAATGTACTAACACTGCAGAGAAAGCAGAGCATACGACGACAGTAATTACACACTTTCACCAAGTCCCTCCCCCCCAAGTTCCCACGAAGTTGCGGCAAAGCTCTGTGAACTGTTGTTGGAGTATTTAAATCACATTTGGACCCAGGGATGTGTTAGAACAATGCCGCAGTGTCTCATTACTTCTGTTGAATGTAAGCTATTAGTGCATGGGCGTAACCTCTATTGTGTTCGCACTGGGCCTACTGCGACACCAATCACGAAGTCAAACGTTAATTGGCATTTTTCACTGATTAGCCAATTAATGGATCTACAACTCTTAGCCACACCTACGGCACGCGTTATGCAATGCTACTGGTCCCCAGATAACTTGAGCCAATCACACCTTAAAGCCACACCTTCAGAACTTGTTGGAGCATTGTGTTCTCTTCTAACTCCATGATGTGTGCAGGGATATGGTTTGGGCAAGCCTCACCCTGATCACGTCTCGAAGACCACCCAGTACCTTGTGAATCAAGCTACATAATGATATTTCGTAATGATTTTCAATTAAATTTGACTAGAGAAATACCCTCCAGAGACTATTTCTTTACGATTTGGAGTTGAATATACCCTCACCAAAGATTGCGGCGTTAAAAGAGTGGGTTATATCAATTAGATTGGGAGGGGAGGGGGAATGAATACTATCTTGATATATAAAGTATGCTGTTTGTCTTGACAAGTTTATTTTGAAACTTATTTGTTCTGATTTGTTTTCATATATGCTGCACACACGCGGGAGGGGAGGGGGACTTCCATATGTGAGGCACATATATATATATATATATATATATATATATATATATATATATATATATATATGTATATATATATATATGTATATATATATATGTATATATATATATGTATATATATATATATATATATATATATATATATATATATATATATATACATATACATATATATATATATATATATATACATATATATATATATACATATATATATATACATATATATATATACATATATATATAAATATATATATATATATATATATATATATATGTATACATATATACATATATACATATATATATATATATATATATACATATATATACATATATATATATATACATATATATATATATGTATACATATATACATATATACATATATATATATATATACATATATACGTATATATATATATATATACATATATATATATACATATATATATATATATATATATATATATATATATATATATATATATATATATATATATATATATATATATATTTATATATATATATATATATAAATATATACATATACATATATGTATCTATCTATCTATCTGTCTATGTATATGTTTATGTATGTTAGCATTATGGAAAATCTCTAGAGCGGGGAAATTAGAAAAGTTAAATTCCCCATCACCGTTTGTAACAAAAAAATAATATTCTGTCTGAGATCATGTAAAAAGTGATAGGCTATTATTACAACATAAGTGGGCACAATCATCCCTGAATGTGGCCAACCTCGATTTGCGGACCCGTTAGAGAATAGGAATAAATTTACATGTATGAATTATCATGTTTACATAAGGTTTCACTGAAGAAAAAAAGACAATTCACCTAATGAAAATTCCTTGCTTTTAGAATAGGCCTAATACTTTTACAACATCCCAGTTTCATAATGGAATGTTTGTACGCATTGGGCTTTCTGTAATGTTTTGTCGTAAACACACATGAGCAGCAGATTCCTGATTAATGTTGAGTTCCCACCCAATTTCCGTAGACATGGTAGATGGTCATATTTACATGCAAGGACTGGTAAACTTATTTGGGCGTGTATGTAAAATAAATCCCTCATGACAGCTCATTTTAATCTGAAACTTTTTTTGTTCCACTTGTTTTCCTCTCAAACCAAATTGTTTTGAAAGATGAATAAAAGTGATGTCAAATTTTGTTTTGTTTTCAATCTCTTTGGAAACAACGAGCTTGTCCATATCATATAGCGGCTAAGCCAAAGGCTCTGTGGATAATAGTACCCGTTATATTCACGTCGTACGGTGTATGTCACGACCACATAATGATATTTCATGTGTTAAGTAGGATTGATTTAGGGGGGAGGGGGGTATTGAAATGACATCAAATATATTATTTCACAACATTGAATGTTAAAAGGTTCCCATTACATTTGGCAAAATGTATATATAAGTAGAAATGAAAGACGCAGTTTGAAACTGGGCCAATGGGAAATAAATTCAATGCCTAAATTCAGGCCTATTTGATTAAATATATCAATATCACCGGTTTTACTCACAACCAAAGCTGTTTCCCAATGCCCTGCCCTGCCAGTTCACCAGTTCCTTGTGACAAAGTTAGAATGTGAACAAATTATTGTTAATCTACTATGAGGGGTGAAGGGTGGGTGGTGGGGCCCAAGATGACTTACTAAGGAGTACCGCAAATGAAAAACTGGCTTGATATATGAAGAAAAAATAATCACAGGAATAAAAAAAACACTGCGATATTATTGAATTTGGGGAGTGGTCATAATACTAACTTATGAAAGCATAATAAGAAGATGGTCTTTCCCCTATGTATTTGTCATAAAAGGGGTGAGGGTGCCCAGGTTGATTCTTAATCCCTTCCTGCATAGGACCATATTGGGATTCCTGTACACTGGAAAGAAAAATTGTATTTTTCCTGTTCCTACTGCATTTTCCGCGTATATACGGCACAAAAATGAATTGTTGTTCGTCCCACCTCCTGACACACAATATTCAATATTTTTGAATGCCCCACCCTCCCCCACCCCCACCCCCACCCCCCACCCCACCCCCACCCCACCCCCACCCCCCACCCCACCCCACCCCACCCCCACCCCACCCCCACCCCCACCCCACCCCCACCCCTCCTCCCCAAACAAAAATACAGTACATGTTCGGATATCGACCCTCTTCCCATTTTTACCATGGACCTGTTATGCTCAATTGAATTGTTTACATTGCAGTGTGAAGCAAACACAGAAATTCTTAACAAACGGCCTAGATTACTGAATGTCTCCGGACTTTCCGACGCCAGGTCGTAAATCAAAAGCAATACTATTTGCGATAAACCATTTTTTTTTTCTCAGAATGTTTGATGCGGCACTTGATAAGAAAACAGAATTGCGTAATAATGAAATAAGATTTATGGCCTAATTACAGCGATCATTGGCGTTAATATTTGAAGTTATTTGGGACACTTAACTCCAACTATAGCTGATTTAGGAGCCTCTCCCCTCCCCCTGATCCCCAGGTACTTCCTGCAGCAGATTTAATTGAGTTGAATTAAACTCGGGTGGCCATATTGTGGGAAAAAGGAAGCCAACTGCTATGGATGCTAAATCTATGCCGGTGCTCGCAAAACAGCGCGGACTGATCTCTCAATACGAACCTACATGTATTTTAATTTATTTTTGACTTTTGTATTTTTTTTTCTCTGCGGGATTATTGTGGTACTAGAGCATTTTTCGGAAGCGTTCATTAACTCTTCTTTTTCTTGGACTTCAAGTTCAATCAAACTTAATTGAGAATGTGTAATTATCGGGGATTATGTTTTCGCTTGGCACTAAAGTCAAAATGATATTTATAACTGTTGCTTAGATTAATACATTGTGAATAAAGTTGTACATTTCACTTGGATGTCCTGGGAGTTATCAGTTTAGAATGCTAATTGCCTGGAGGCAATTCTCTACGACAAAAATCATCATTATTTTTAAGCCCTTTGTCATCACTTGACGACAACAAAGGGAGATAGGAGGCACCCAAGTTAATTCTTAATTTCATTTTATGTATGTTGGCATAATGACATATCAGGGGCGGCGCATGTGATGTTTTTTTTTTGGGGGGGGAGCAACTTACAGGTTCGTGCTTTGTCTAACAACTTTCCCCTCCTCTACCAAATAGTGCTACAACATCTTTTGTAAAAATGTGATAGTAGTCTTATGGGGGGGGGGGGGTGATAAAACACTATTTTTTGTTGATTGCCTTATTGCCAGTGGGACATATTACGCCCGCCAGTGGGACATATTAGGATCGCTGTATAATTTTATTATTAAGATCGCCGTATAATAATATTATCAAGATCGCCGTATAATTGAATTTCGGGTAGGAAATTATTGTTTTGAAGAAAAAAAAAGTGTTA
This sequence comes from Chiridota heheva, assembly GCA_020152595.1. Classification (NCBI taxonomy): domain Eukaryota; kingdom Metazoa; phylum Echinodermata; class Holothuroidea; order Apodida; family Chiridotidae; genus Chiridota; species Chiridota heheva. The sequence continues at coordinate 6,855 of JAIGNY010003077.1, forward strand.
TTTCTTTGATCATTTACTGCCACAGCATAAAAATGCAGTGTCTCCCCCCCTCCCCACACAAACACACACACAACGGCTAAATAAGAAGCCCTTCGTTGCCATAACACCTCTCCCAACAATCAAAAGTGCTGCATGTTATTTTCCCCTACCAACTCCACCACCTGCTGTGCTTAGTGGTACGCTTACATTAGGTGTCAATTAAAAGGTTATTTTTCAACAAATGGCCTACATTACTGAATGTTTCCAGATGTTGGACGCCAGGTCGTAAATAAACGATACGTTTTTGATAAAACAGGCACTTAAAAGAACAAAATTCTTTTGTGTGCACGTGATCATTAGGAGTTATGGCCCAATTACAAGACTTTTGTTTGGGGGACAACTCGATCTGGGAGGTGCATCCCTCGAATACCAGGCACTTCCTGCCGTAGAGTACTTGCATTCAGTAAGGGTGCCAACATACAATTCACAAACCGTTCACGGTGGGCGCAAATTAGTTCCAACGGTTCTTAAGAAAAATTATTCATAATCATATATTTGTGGCTACTGTTTCCAGCAGTTAAGAGGTTAAAATATTGTGGAGCTTTCGTGAAACATTGACCTGTTTTTCATTCTTTTTATTTTTTATCTTGGATTTGAAAAGCTTGATTTAAAAGGTGTAATTTATTGTGGATTATATTTAGCTCGTGGAACATACAAATGGAAGAACGTTTAAGTTCAAAATAACCAATATTCGGATTACATTGTGAATAAAGTTGTGCATTTCAGTTTAGAATTCCACTAAATGAGTAAGTTCATATTTTTTGTCACTCTTTAAATAGATCGGGTTGGGATTTTATATTTCCGTGAACACTATTCAAAATTAAAAAAACCACGGGCCAAAATCTTCAATATCATTATAATTTTTTTAATTTTTTGTTATAACTTTTATCGGCACAAAGACAAACAAATATAATGTAGGCCTATGTGAATATGCTGTCTAGAGCATGCAATAAGATGGTCAAGCCGCCGCGCCATAGCAAAATCAAATATTTCAGTCTCGCAATTCATCATGTGATAACGTTTTAGTTAACAGCCATTGCGTGTGCCGTGTTTGAAAATAGGCTACATGAAATAAAACTGTTTTCGTTATCTAAACATTCTTTCCAGAGATTAATATTCAGAGAAAAACTAAAGGCACATTCATAGACAAATATAGAAAAAGAATGACAAATTTTTAAGGAAATAATATACTTTAAAGTTTATGAAAATAAGCTTCAACTTAAAAAGGTAAGTAACAACATGGACCATTGTGTATTTCACGTGCTATTGATCTGAAGGTTTAAAGTATTTACATGCAACAAATCTTGCGAAATTCCAACGCCTCGTCGTCGGTAATATTAAAGTTATTACCAACGTTATGATTTGCGACCTAACCTTTCATCATTTTTCATGCCGCCATGACCGCCACGCAACTGTCACGATGAATATTATGCAAATCATTGTTGCGTGGCATACGTGGTTACCGTGAATTGTCATGCTTAGACTTTTGGGGTATGTTGTTTTGTCAATTTTTTCTAACGTGACTAGCGTGGCGTCACGATATTTCACGTTGCCACGACCAATTTATTGCGGGCAGTACTGTACATGTACTGTAATATGATTAATATACCGTCACAAAAAGTATTGATTTCTCAAAATGACCAACAAGTCGAAGACTGTTGTCAAAGTGCCACGTTACCCAACTCAGTTAAGTTTCAATTGGTTAAAATGAATCGGTAAAACGAAAGTCATTTTTAAGCCGCAGGCTTTTGGGGGGCTCACCATTACTAGGGTAGACGAAATCATGTGAACTGAACCAACCTGTGAATTAGGCCTACGGGCCTACACCTAACGCTACAGCTAGCTAGTTTCAATATAGCATAAGGCATTTAGAGAGTATTTTGATTAACGTTAGGCCTATGTTAGAAACACATAGTACTGTGTGACAAATACGGTGTGGCAGTCTCGCCGGCGGCTAAGGACAGTTGAAAGCTTACCAAAAAATATAGAAAGGAGAACACTAGTCAGATACGGCAACAACCGCTAGACCCTTTTCTTTCTGTCTTTAAAATTCTAGTTATATCTGTGGATAGTGGCAGTAGTTACATTGACTTAGTGTTTTGCTACACTACAGCAGTACGGAGCTTTAGAGATATATATATGTGCATTGCGTTGGCATGGCAGTAGTATAGAGGGTGCAGGATCACCCCCCCCCCCAGGATCGGACCGTGAGGATCAGCCCCAGGATCGGCCCTTGAGGATCAGCCCCAGGATCGGCCCTTGAGGATCAGCCCCAGGATCGGCCCTTGAGGATCAGCCCCAGGATCGGACCTTGAGGATCAGCCCCAGGATCGGACCTTGAGGATCAGCCCCAGGATCGGCCCTTGAGGATCAGCCCCAGGATCGGCCCTTGAGGATCAGCCCCAGGATCGCCCTTGAGGATCAGCCCCAGGATCGGCCCTGAGGATCACCCCAGGATCGCCCTGAGGATCAGCCCCAGGATCGGCCCTTGAGGATCAGCCCCAGGATCGGCCCTTGAGGATCAGCCCCAGGATCGGCCCTTGAGGATCAGCCCCAGGATCGGCCCTTGAGGATCAGCCCCAGGATCGGCCCTTGAGGATCAGCCCCAGGATCGGACCTTGAGGATCACCCCAGGATCGACCTTGAAGATCTACCGCCCAGGATCAGCCCCTCGAGATCACCCTCTGAAGATCAACCCTCCAAGATCACCCCTTGAAGATCTACCGTCCAGGATCACCTCCAAGATTACCCTTAAGGATTACCCCTCCAAGATCAGCCCTCCAAGATCAGCCCTTAAGATCAGCCTTAAGATTACCCTCTGAGGAAACTGTTCCTCTGCACATCTCAATCAATCAATACAAACAGTCTAGTCATAGGTTATTGTGACGTAATTCAATACCAGTCTGAGAATTGTTTGCTGTGAGAGGTGTAAGAGAGGTTGGGAACAAAAGACTTATTGATCTCTGTGGTGCAACAATATTGATGAGGAAAGCCTGTCAGGGTAAAAATAGATCATACAAGGGAAGTGATGTCAAAATAAGTGGCGTCTTAATGATGACGAAAACATGTAAGAGGTAAAAATAGGTCATACATTTAGATGACATCACATGAAACAAATATAACAACAGTATAAGCGAGCATCATACTTTTAAAAATAGTAAATTTGTTCAAATGGGATGAAGATGGTGCAATCTTAATTCTTAAACAGAGAAAAGTAAGTCAGGTCTAAATATAGGTCATAAAAAGAATATAAATACGGATACTTCGCAGTCAATTTCATACTCTGCCAAAATAAAAAGAACTGAGTTCTTCTAATATGGCTGGAAATCGGGAAGAAGAAATAATTTATTGAAGAAGATGAGGCGATTCTCCTCGAAGCTTTGGAGAGGGTAGAGCGTCAGAAAGAGCAAAAAGATTGAAGAAAGAATTTTTTCAAAAGCAGTAAGTTGTTACAACAAACTTATTATCATTTCCTCATTTTATATATTCTTTTTTTTTTTTTTCAACCAATATTTTCTTTAAAGTTATTTTTGATTTTCCTTTAAAGCCTTTTCAAATATGTTTAACAAAGCTGTTGGTCAATTTTTAGAATTTCTTTTAAAATTGTCATACTTTTACATCTGAAAGAAATACTTTACACAAGTAATATTTGAAAGGATAACGAAAAAATAAAAGAGTTTTTTATAAAGAATATCATGTACAAATGTTGAAAAAATAGTCTTGGATTCGAAAGAATAAGAATGAGTTTTTTTAATGCGCTTATATAACATTTAATTTTTTTTTTTAAATGTTCAAAACTGCAAAGTTAATTGATTAATTTTTCTTTATCTTTTAATCTTTTTTTTTTTGTTGTAATTTAGTACAAAAGTCTAGAGGACGTAACGTTTTTGATATATTTTTGTAGAGAAAAACTGACATGGATTTAAGGGCATTTTGAATGACACACAAAAAGAGTAGTTATAATCACCCTTGTATTACTTCAAAAAATAATAGTTTAATTTCTCTGGATTTCTTTTGCAGAGCTAGCAAAAGGGAAAATGCTGAAAATGCGAAATTAGCACAGCTACCACGCATGGTAGCAGAAGAGGTACCCATGCAGCACAGCTGAAAAGTTACCCAGCCTTACAGCCGAAGAATTTCCCCTCGTAAAAGAACCCACTGAAGACCTGTCTGACCACGATGTACCAGGTCCGTCCAAAAAAGAAAGTCAGAGGTAGGTCTACATTTATCACATATGTTAAAGAGTTATTTCTATGAGTTGAAAGTATATTTAAGAGATTTATTTAATTGAGTTGAACATATGTATTAAGAGATTTGAAGTAGAGATTTATTTATTTGCATTGAAAAACTTTCACATTATCGTTATCATTATTTTTAACATTATTATTTTACTATTCTTTTACAGTTTGCATGCCCAAACGGTTGTAAGAAGTCTTGTGCAAGCAAGAAAAGCCTTAATGCACACCTGAAATCGGTGCATTCTTGCAACTTTTCTCATGTGCGGACTGTGAAAAGTCTTTCAAGGCGAAAAGTAATTTAACTTCGGCACCGACGACAAGTCTGTGATAAACCAACTAGTCAGGTAAAAAAAAACTCTTTTTAAGTCCTATCACACACGCTTTCTCTTTATGTTTTGCTTATCAGGGTAGAATCAATCCTATGAAATACGATGTACAATTTTGTTTTCTTTGTCGCAGAACAGCTTGAATAAAAAGACTGCCAAAGAACGTCCACCACGAGCACCATCACCACAAGCACCATCACCACTGCCACCACCGCCACCAGCATCGCTACCACCAGCACCTCCACAGCCACCACCACCACCGTCACAGCCACCACCACCACCACCAGCACCGCTACACCAGCACCAGCACCGCCACAGCCAGAAGATCCTGAAGAATTTTCAGATGATTTTGAAGTAGATATGCCCCACCCATTGCGGCAGTTATATAGGGAAAATTGGGGTGCGATTAGAACCCATCACAGCAGACAGAACAGAGTGCAAGATACGTATAATTTTAGACTTAGTAATTTGAGTCATGATGCATTAGAGCGTCTTGTACAATCTATACATAGAGACCAATCGAACCATTATAAATTTAATTTAGCTTTTGGATTTGTCTTACGAAACAAAATTACCGGCGAACTGAGATATTTTCACAGCTCGTCTAATAATTATCTGTTATTTGACCGCCCCTTTGTAATCGGTAGTTACAGAGATTTAGATGAGTTTTTAGTTCAATTAAAAGCTAAAGATTTTGAAGAAGTGTTGTATCAACACAGAGAAGATAGTGCCTGGGTTTTGATTTCATTACAAATGTCACTATGTTTGTCACAAAACTTGGTCCTTATCCAATCATAGGGGTTCACCGACTCATTCCCGGACTACCTCAAAATAATCGTTTTATTTTGTCTATGGTCTCAAGGCGAAAACAAACCGCCCATATCAGGATAATTTGTGTTTTTTAGATGTCTTGCCTATCACCTTAAAGGTGATGAAGCAAATACCAGGAAACTCCAAAACAACTATTTTCGAAATACCAAAAGTATATAAATAGTGCGGCAGCTGTAACAACATTTAAAGGGTTACATTTCTAGAATTGGGAGAACTCGAAAAAATCTTTAAAATCAATATTTATGTTTGAATTAAACCCCAGACTAACGAGAAAACTAACAAATCTGAAATTATTGCTAAATTGATATGGCGATCGCCCTGCCGATATCCATCAACCATGTTTCTTAATCATTATGAAGGGCACTTTTCACTCATTACAAATATCGTACAGTATTCCCACACTTTTCAATGTTCTCGCTGCTGCAGACTTTTTAAACACCACAGAAACTTAAAGAATCATACACCTCGTTGTAAAGAACATGTCACATATGAGTTTCCTGGGGATATTTGAACTAAAACCCACAGTTTTTGAAAAACTTCAAAGTCTCCAGATTGAGATTGCCGATAAGGATCGTTTTTATCCATACAGAATTACTTACGATATTGAGACGTATATAGATAAAGAAAATTTCACACATTCCAAATCCCCACAAGCTTAAATTCACAGGTCAGCATAGATTATTAAGTATTAGTGTTAGTTCAAATGTCCCAGAATTGAGACCCCCAGTGTTTTATTTCTGATGGTGATGAATTTGAACTAGTAAATTCTTTTGTCAGTATTGTAATACTATTGCTAATAAAGCCTTTGAATTAATAACCAATGAAACCTCCATAGCTGAGGCTATTAAGCGGTTGAATAAAATGATAAATGAAGAAAAACAAGGCAAATTATGGGAAGATGACATTTTTGAGGCCTTTACAGACCTGGAAGATCCCTCTAACAGCCAAGATACAATTGCTGAAGAAAATTTGGGTGGGAAGAAAATTCGGTTGGTGAAGAAAATTTGGTGGGGAAGAAAATTCGGGTGGGGAAGGAAATTGTGGAAAAGTCTTGAATCGTTTAATGGGTTCGTTGTTGAATTATTGTCGGCAGATTCCTGTCGTAGGCTTTAATTCGGGCAAATATGATCTGAATGTTATTAAAGGTTTATTATATAAAAGTCTTGAATATTGTAATGATAATGATGGGGATGAAAATTTACCGACCATAGGAACTATTATTATTATTAAAAAGAATAGAGATTACATGTGCATTTCTACCAAATGGCTGAAATTTCTGGACATCAAAAACTATCTGGCTCCAGGCTGTAGTTACAAACAATTTCTGAAAGCTTATCAATGTTCTGAGGAAAAGGCTTTTTCCCTTATGACTGGATGGACAGTTTAGCAAAGCTCGACCACCCCCAACTTCCACCGCATGACACGTTTTTAATTCTTTAAAGAACGAAAATATAACGGTTGAGGAATATGAGTATTGTTTAAAGGTTTGGCATGAAAATAACATGTCAACTTTTAAAGATTTCCTCATATGGTATAATAACAAAGATGTCGTGCCATTTTTAGAGGCTCTTTCCAAAATGAGTCTTTTTATAAGTCCAAAAGCATAGATATGTTCAAGGAAGGTATTTCTGTCCCAGGTTTAACGCTGAGATATTTATTTCAGAATCTGGAGGATCACTTTTGTTTATTCCCAGCAAAGCATAATGATTTATATCATTTGTTTAAAGATAACATTGTAGGGGCCCTCAATTATTTTTAATCGTCACCAGGAAAAGACAGAACAAAAATCAAGGGGGCAAATTGTGTAAAAAATTGCTGGTTATGATGCCAATGCCCTCTACCTCTGGGCTGTCATGCAGGACATGCCTACAGGTGTCGCTTTAAGGCAGACGGGCTGATACTGGGTTCAGCTGTGAGTTTACTCACTGGCCCCAGATGACTTCTGTGGGGTGGTTGGAATGGGAGGCCAAACAACGGGGTATAACTATCCAGCATATACTCAATGGTAAAGAAGTGCGGATAGGAAAGCGACAGTTACCTGTGGGCGGGTTTGGTGCGGGGGTCATATATCAATTTCATGGGTGTTTTTGGCATGGTCATCCATGTCAACTAACTGCAGGTAAAACCCATAACCACGTGAATGGCAAAACATTCTCTGAATTGTATCAGAAAACGTCGAAACAACCGCATACTTACAATCTTATTTTCAAGTGGTTGAAAAATGGGAGTGCGAGTGGCGGCAAGAGCAAAAAGACTCTGTTGAAATTCGCAACTTTGTCATTCAGCTCTTTCCCCATGCCCTTGGGCATCGAGGTTCAATGCCAGAGGACAAATTGCTAAGTCTTATTCAATCAGGCCATATTTTTGGTGCTGTTGAATGTGATATTGAAGTCCCCGAACACCTCAAACCTAAATTTGCAGAAATGCCCCCCATATTTAAAAATGTTGACATTTCCATAGATGATATAGGGGAACATATGTCCACATATGCTAAAGAAAACAACTTATTAAGTCAACCTCGACGTAGTCTGATCGGCAGTATGCTTGGTAAGAAACTTTTTTATTGACCACCCCTTTGGTTAAATGGTATCTAGCTCACGGGTTAGTTGTAACTAAAATATATCAAATAATCCAATTCTCGCCAAAACAGGTTTTCAAAACCTGTTTTGGCGAGAATTGGATTATTTGATATATTTTAGTTACAACTAACCCGTGAGCTAGATACCATTTAACCAAAGGGGTGGTCAATAAAAGTTTCTTACCAAGCATACTGCCGATCAGACTACGCCGAGGTTGACTTAATAAGTTGTTTTCTTTAGCATATGTGGACATATGTTCCCTATATCATCTATGGAAATGTCAACATTTTTAAATATGGGGGCATTTCTGCAAATTTAGGTTTGAGGTGTCTGGGACTTCAATATCGCATTCAACAGCACCAAAAATATGGCCTGATTGAATAAGACTTAGCAATTTGTCCTCTGGCATTGAACTCGATGCCCAAGGGCATGGGGAAAGAGCTGAATGACAAAGTTTAATTTCAACAGAGTCTTTTTGCTCTTGCCGCCACTAGACTCCCATTTTTCAACCACTTGAAAATAAGATTGTAAGTATGCGGTTGTTTCGACGTTTTTCTGATACAATTCAGAGAATGTTTTGCCATTCACGTGGTTATGGGTTTTACCTGCAGTTAGTTGACATGGATGACCATGCCAAAAACACCCATGAAATTGATATATGACCCCGCACCAAACCCGCCCACAGGTAACTGTCGTTTTCCTATCCGCACTTCTTTACCATTGAGTATATGCTGGATAGTTATACCGTTGTTTGGCCTCCCATTCCAACCACCCCACAGAAGTCATCTGGGGCCAGTGAGTAAACTCACAGCTGAACCCAGTATCAGCCCGCTGCCTTAAAGCGACACCTGTAGGCATGTCCTGCATGACAGCCCAGAGGTAGAGGGCATTGGCATCATAACCAGCAATTTTTTACACAATTTGCCCCCTTGATTTTTGTTCTGTCTTTTTCCTGGTGACGATTAAAAATAATTGAGGGCCCCTACAATGTTATCTTTAAACAAATGATATAAATCATTATGCTTTGCTGGGAATAAACAAAAGTGATCCTCCAGATTCTGAAATAAATATCTCAGCGCTAAACCTGGGACAGAAATACCTTCCTTGAACATATCTATGCTTTTGGACTTATAAAAAGACTCATTTTGGAAAGAGCCTCTAAAAATGGCACGACATCTTTGTTATTATACCATATGAGGAAATCTTTAAAAGTTGACATGTTATTTTCATGCCAAACCTTTAAACAATACTCATATTCCTCAACTGTTATATTTTCGTTCTTTAAAGAATTAAAAACGTGTCATGCGGTGGAAGTTGGGGGTGGTCGAGCTTTGCTAAACTGTCCATCCAGTCATAAGGGAAAAGCCTTTTTCCTCAGAACATTGATAAGCTTTCAGAAATTGTTTGTAACTACAGCCTGGAGCCAGATAGTTTTTGATGTCCAGAAATTTCAGCCATTTGGTAGAAATGCACATGTAATCACTATTCTTTTAATAATAATAATAGTTCCTATGGTCGGTAAATTTTCATCCCCATCATTATCATTACAATATTCAAGACTTTTATATAATAAACCTTTAATAACATTCAGATCATATTTGCCCGAATTAAAGCCTACGACAGGAATCTGCCGACAATAATTCAACAACGAACCCATTAAACGATTCAAGACTTTTCCACAATTTCCTTCCCCACCCGAATTTTCTTCCCCACCCAAATTTTCTTCACCAACCGAATTTTCTTCCCCACCCAAATTTTCTTCAGCAATTGTATCTTGGCTGTTAGAGGGATCTTCCAGGTCTGTAAAGGCCTCAAAATGTCATCTTCCCATAATTTGCCTTGTTTTTCTTCATTTATCATTTTATTCAACCGCTTAATAGCCTCAGCTATGGAGGTTTCATTGGTTATTAATTCAAAGGCTTTATTAGCAATAGTATTACAATACTGACAAAAGAATTTACTAGTTCAAATTCATCACCATCAGAAATAAAACACTGGGGGTCTCGAATTCTGGGACATTTGAACTAACACTAATACTTAATAATCTATGCTGACCTGTGAATTTAAGCTTGGGGATTTGGAATGTGTGAAATTTTCTTTATCTATATACGCCTCAATATCGTAAGTAATTCTGTATGGATAAAAACGATCCTTATCGGCAATCTCAATCTGGAGACTTTGAAGTTTTTCAAAACTGTGGGTTTTAGTTCAAATATCCCCAGGAAACTCATATGTGACATGTTCTTTACAACGAGGTGTATGATTCTTTAAGTTTCTGTGGTGTTTAAAAGTCTGCAGCAGCGAGAACATTGAAAAGTGTGGGAATACTGTACGATATTTGTAATGAGTGAAAAGTGCCCTTCATAATGATTAAGAAACATGGTTGATGGATATCGGCAGGGCGATCGCCGTATCAATTTAGCAATAATTTCAGATTTGTTAGTTTTCTCGTTCAGTCTGGGGTTTAATTCGTAAACATAAATATTGATTTTAAAGATTTTTCGAGTTCTCCCAATTCTAGAAATGTAACCCCTTTAAATGTTGTTACAGCTGCCGCACTATTTATATACTTTTGGTATTTCGAAAATAGTTGTTTTGAGTTTCCTGGTATTTGCTTCATCACCTTTAAGGTGATAGGCAAGACATCTAAAAACACAAATTATCCTGATATGGGCGGTTTGTTTTCGGCCTTGAGACCATAGACAAAATAAAACGATTATTTTGAGGTAGTCCGGGAATGAGTCAGGTGAACCCCTATGATTGGATAAGGACCAAGTTTTGTGACAAACATAGTGACATTTGTAATGAAATCAAAACCCAGGCACTATCTCTCTGTGTTGATACAACACTTCTTCAAAATCTTTAGCTTTTAATTGAACTAAAACTCATCTAAATCTCTGTAACTACCGATTACAAAGGGGCGGTCAAATAACAGATAATTATTAGACGAGCTGTGAAAATATCTCAGTTCGCCGGTAATTTTGTTTCAGTAAGACAAATCCAAAAGCTAAATTAAATTTATAATGGTTCGATTGGTCTCTATGTATAGATTGTACAAGACGCTCTAATGCATCATGACTCAAATTACTAAGTCTAAAATTATACGTATCTTGCACTCTGTTCTGTCTGCTGTGATGGGTTCTAATCGCACCCCAATTTTCCCTATATAACTGCCGCAATGGGTGGGGCATATCTACTTCAAAATCATCTGAAAATTCTTCAGGATCTTCTGGCTGTGGCGGTGCTGGTGCTGGCAGTAGCGGTGCTGGTGGTGGTGGTGGTGGCTGTGACGGTGGTGGTGGTGGCTGTGGAGGTGCTGGTGGTAGCGATGCTGGTGGCGGTGGTGGCAGTGGTGATGGTGCTTGTGGTGATGGTGCTCGTGGTGGACGTTCTTTGGCAGTCTTTTTATTCAAGCTGTTCTGCGACAAAGAAAACAAAATTGTACATCGTATTTCATAGGATTGATTCTACCCTGATAAGCAAAACATAAAGAGAAAGCGTGTGTGATAGGACTTAAAAAAAGAGTTTTTTTTTTTACCTGACTAGTTGGTTTATCACAGACTTGTCGTCGGTGCCGAGTTAAATTACTTTTCGTCTTGAAAGACTTTTCACAGTCCGCACATGAGAAAAGTTGCGAAGAATGCACCGATTTCAGGTGTGCATTAAGGCTTTTCTTGCTTGCACAAGACTTCTTACAACCGTTTGGGCATGCAAACTGTAAAAGAATAGTAAAAATAATAATGTTAAAAATAATGATAACGATAATGTGAAAGTTTTTCAATGCAAATAAATAAATCTCTACTTCAAATCTCTTAATACATATGTTCAACTCAATTAAATAAATCTCTTAAATATACTTTCAACTCATAGAAATAACTCTTTAACATATGTGATAAATGTAGACCTACCTCTGACTTTTTTTTTGGACGGACCTGGTACATCGTGGTCAGACAGGTCTTCAGTGGGTTCTTTTACGAGGGGAAATTCTTCGGCTGTAAGGCTGGGTAACTTTTCAGCTGTGCTGCATGGGTACTCTTCTGCTACCATGCGTGGTAGCTGTGCTAATTTCGTGCATTTTCAGCATTTTCCTTTTGCTAGCTCTGCAAAAGAAATCCAGAGAAATTAAACTATTATTTTTTGAAGTAATACAAGGGTGATTATAACTACTCTTTTTGTGTGTCATTCAAAATGCCCTTAAATCCATGTCAGTTTTTTCTCTACAAAAATATATCAAAACGTTACGTCCTCTAGACTTTTGTACTAAATTACAACAAAAAAAAAAGATTAAAAGATAAAGAAAAATTAATCAATTAACTTTGCAGTTTTGAACATTTAAAAAAAAATTAAATGTTATATAAGCGCATTAAAAACTCATTCTTATTCTTTCGAATCCAAGACTATTTTTTCAACATTTGTACATGATATTCTTTATAAAAAACTCTTTTATTTTTTCGTTATCCTTTCAAATATTACTTGTGTAAAGTATTTCTTTCAGATGTAAAAGTATGACAATTTTAAAAAGAAATTCTAAAATTGACCAACAGCTTTGTTAAACATATTTGAAAAGGCTTTAAAGGAAAATCAAAAATAACTTTAAAGAAAATATTGGTTGAAAAAAAAAAAAAAAGAATATATAAAATGAGGAAATGATAATAAGTTTGTTGTAACAACTTACTGCTTTTGAAAAATTCTTTCTTCAATCTTTTGCTCTTTCTTGACGCTCTACCCTCTCCAAAGCTTCGAGGAGAATCGCCTCATCTCTTCGGGCCAAATTATTTCTTCTTCCCGATTTCCAGCCATATTAGAAGAACTCAGTTCTTTTTTATTTTGGCAGAGTATGAAATTGACTAAGTATCCGTATTTATATTCTTTTTATGACCTATATTTAGACCTGACTTACTTTTCTCTGTTTAAGAATTAAGATTGCACCATCTTCATCCCATTTGAACAAATTTACTATTTTTAAAAGTATGATGCTCGCTTATACTGTTGTTATATTTGTTTCATGTGATGTCATCTAAATGTATGACCTATTTTTACCTCTTACATGTTTTCGTCATCATTAAGACATCACTTATTTTGACATCACTTCCCTTGTATGATCTATTTTTACCCTGACAGGCTTTCTCATCAATATTGTTGCACCACAGAGATCAATAAGTCTTTTGTTCCCAACCTCTCTTACACCTCTCACAGCAAACAATTCTCAGACTGGTATTGAATTACGTCACAATAACCTATGACTAGACTGTTTGTATTGATTGATTGAGATGTGCAGAGGAACAGTTTCCTCAGAGGGTAATCTTAAGGGCTGATCTTAAGGGCTGATCTTGGAGGGCTGATCTTGGAGGGGTAATCCTTAAGGGGTAATCTTGGAGGGGTGATCCTGGACGGTAGATCTTCAAGGGGTGATCTTGGAGGGGTTGATCCTAGAGGGGTGATCCTCGAGGGGCTGATCCTGGACGGTAGATCTTCAAGGTCCGATCCTGGGGGTGATCCTCAAGGTCCGATCCTGGGGCTGATCCTCAAGGGCCGATCCTGGGGCTGATCCTCAAGGGCCGATCCTGGGGCTGATCCTCAAGGGCCGATCCTGGGGCTGATCCTCAAGGGCCGATCCTGGGGCTGATCTCAAGGGCCGATCCTGGGGCTGATCTCAAGGGCCGATCCTGGGTGATCTCAAGGGCCGATCCTGGGCTGATCCTCAAGGGCCGATCCTGGGGCTGATCCTCAAGGGCCGATCCTGGGGCTGATCCTCAAGGGCCGATCCTGGGGCTGATCCTCAAGGTCCGATCCTGGGGCTGATCCTCAAGGTCCGATCCTGGGGCTGATCCTCAAGGGCCGATCCTGGGGCTGATCCTCAAGGGCCGATCCTGGGGCTGATCCTCAAGGGCCGATCCTGGGGCTGATCCTCAAGGTCCGATCCTGGGGGGGGGGGTGATCCTGCACCCTCTATACTACTCATGGCATGTAACAAGGACACTTTTGATTGGTTATCAAGTGGGCTTTCCCACATACAATGAAACGATTGGTTGTAACTTTACCTCTTGTTCTGAGGAAACGTATTCTTTGGAAGTTCGCACTAATACTTGGTGTAAGTTATAGGTTTCCTCATATGGGTAAATCTGGTTACCTCACTTCATGGGTAAAACGTTTCCCTCTTTTTTTACAGTGTACAAAAAGGGGTTTGGAGGACCATGCTACTCTTGAGTTATGTAATAAATGCAGAGTAATGTAATATTCACCGTGTTATAATTTTGTCCCATGTTTTGTAACAACGTTGTGTTATGTAATACAAACTGCCGCATTGTGTAACAAACCCATTCACCTTGTTTTGCAATAAAACTTTCCATGTTATGTAATACTGAAAATTTTTAAACGCCAAGCGTAATAAAGAATTTACGTGTTATATAATAACATGATAACCTGTCTTTATACAAGTTCGGACTTGAATTTTGATGTCTTTGCATCTCCTCAACCATTATTTCTCCCCATCTCGGCGATAGATGGAGCAGAGCCTTAAATCTACCCCCTTCCCCCTCCCCAACAGGGGTCAACCTTTAAAAAAGATGTACATCCTAAATCCATGCCGTCTCAAGCATTTCAAGGCATTTTTTCCCAAAACTATAGACATTATTTCACAAAAGTGAGGGAACATGTTCCTGTCCCACCATGAATTACAGCCTTGATCGAAGGACTGAGAAGAGCAATTAAATATTCATGATAGCAGTTTGATTCCCCTTGATGAAAAGTAGTCTCCTGATTTCTGGCCAAAACAGAGAAAGGGAAGTTCGCACTTTCATTGGTACATATTTAATTACACATCTTCTTAAATACTGTAAATCTGCAATAAATTATGCGCATACGCAGCAGCAAGAGAAATGACACAGACAAGAACATTTTGTTTTCCCAATCGCAGTTTTCAACATATTTACAGGTAAGATAAGACTTACATCTATCTCGTTGTTTAATAATATAATTGTATCAAATTATAAAATGACCATATACTACAATCTTGGACAAAACTGGTTGAAACATGTAGTGAAAATATGTGATGCTTTTCATGAACCTACTTTTCTATTGTGATCCACACATAGAAATCATAAATGCTGGAAATGTTTGCTATTGCTTCTTCAATCCCTGTTCTTCCAATTGTAATCAAGATTTCAAAATTTTAAGAACATTGTTATAATTTCATTGATGCCACCAGTATCTTCCTCCCCTACCTCACTATCTCAACCATCCTCCCCTACCCCTCCTCATTTAATGTTGACCGTTGTTAATGTGTCTTCTGGAAATGACATCAAAACATAAAGAAATCCAACATTGAAAAAAGAGACAGGGAGGGGGAGGGGGGGTAGAGAGTTACACTTCCAGATAAAATATTAAAGAAACATTATACAATTACATATGTAGATCTCACAACGCTGAATTGCTCCAACAGTTTTGTCCAAGATTGTAGATGAGTTCAGTCCCGATTCTCCCACTTCTACACCACTGCCAGCCACTATAACCTACGTTCTTGTTTTCTACTATCTATGATATTAACATCCACTTTTAGTTAAAGAGTAGCTACAACATCCATCTCAAAATCTCTGGCCTCAAACATATGACCCTTTACACACGCCACTAAACTTCACTAGTGTGCCGCCATCATAATCTGCCTCAGCATATATGAATATATGTTGAGCTACTACATCATTGATGTTCTGGTTTCTAAAGTTCCACTTTCGGTGTCATGGCTGGTAATCACAAATATCACACCGAAACATAGGCTAGAGATGTTACTACATGGATTACTGTGGGAGCTGTTTATTAGATGTGCTTTTCATTTCCGTGGATGGATGCACTGGCAGAAGTATGGAAAGGCAGTGTAGTCTGCTTTGAATGTTTGGAAAATGGGATAAAAAAGTGACAAAATACATTATTTCAAAAGGTTTATTTATTTTGTAAGTGGGCGACTCAATTGTCTCCCCTTGCCTCAATCCGCCAGTGAGTGTAAGTCGTGAAGTGGCAGATCACAACTAGATACCCTATACCAGCTGTGCAGCAGGGGTGACTGACGAGTCATGATGTCATGTGGGATATGATACCTATCGGATTCATCACAGTCAGTGATAACCAAACCAGTTCCCCACAGGATCGAGCGTGATTGGACGTTTGCATGCATGTTCGGGTGGATGTATGTCTGTGATATAAGCTTGTTAACACGATATCTCAAGATTAAGAATGGTGTAGTGGAATTATGTCATATTTGGCATATTTATGTGTTGTAGTCTGTATATGATCCCAATTGATTTTGGTACTGATGTCATGAATTAGTAGGCGGGCATAAAGTGAGCTTCTGTTAAGAAGCTTGTTAAGATGATATGTCAAGAACGGTATAGTGGAATTATGTTATACTTGGCTTGTGAATGTGTTGTGGTCTGCAGACGATTGCTTTATTTTTAGTGTCGATGTCATAAATATTAATTTGAAGGTGGGTTTAAATGTAAAATTGTGTCAAGAGGTTTGTTCATACAATATCTCAAGAACTGTGGAGTGAAAATATTTGGTGATCATGTCATGATCAGAATTTAGTACACAGGGCTAGATGTAAATTCTATAAACTGTTTCTTTATCCCCAACCATATATGTGAATTTGTTCAAAATTTGGTATATTAATTCCTTTATGGCCTCTTGCTATGCCCTGTTAATGATCATACATCCCATATTTGTATAATTATAGCACAAAACATTACTTAACTATTTCATATATCCAACATGTCCAATTGACATCCTAACAAGTTAATCTACTATTTGTTCAAGTACCTAAATTAATGTAATTTAAGTTTGAACTATCATTGTTTATTAGCTGGAATCTAATCTTCAAACAAAGCAGTGAGTTGTCTCACTAAATTACAACTCCCTGAACAAAGTAACATCAAATTCTTAACATTAAGTCAACCATTGGTACAGCAGATCATGCTCAGCGCACTGTGTGAGGAAACAAAATAATGTGCTGTTTCTGTCATACCTTTGCCAGTTTGAAAGATAAGATGGTTGGCCAATGGTCAGATTAGTTAGACAAAATCAAACCACATGGTAACCTGCCTGCCTGCATAAAGTGATGTGAATATTATTTGTAGGCCTACTACCAGGTGAATGAAATGTTACGTTGTCTAAAATTGAAGTTTTAATGCACTAAAGTTTGATTTATCATTGCAGGGAAGTGTCTTCTTGTTTGTTTGAAGGTTTAATGAACTACTGTGTAAAATGCATTGGATCATGATTAGTTTAGAAATATTAGTTTTCCAATTTTTCTCAAAGTTACTTCAAAAGATTCTTGTTTAGTTCTCTCCTGACAAACCAATGATTGTATAAGTCACAAGATATTGCTGTAAAATACACAAAGAATATGGAATATATATGCCACCCTTGACACTGCAACCATATTGGTCATTAGTGTTAAATAGGCTGCATAAGAAAATTGTCCAATTTTGTTGAGTTTTGATTCTTATTTCAACTCTTGCATCACTGGTCATGAAACTCTTAAAAATTGAAAGGGAAATTCGTTAGCAATTCATTCCTTGCAAAAATGTTGAAAAACGTTCCTCCTTAGGTGCAAAATAGAGGAACTTAATGAAGCTATCCCTAAAGCCATGTTAGACTTAAAACAGCTGTTTGTTTGCAGCCTCTATTAAATAAATTGAGATAACTGATTAATAAATAACTAAGTTATATTCGATATACTTTTGAAAGGTTATTTCATTCCAAATTTTAAATTTCTTCATAATCAGATGTTAATATAGTGTGATGACTGGAATTTCATTTTTAAGGCCCCAAAAAGTGTCTTAAATAGTTCCTGATTTTGCACCCACATACTGACAGAAGAAAGTGTTGGAATATTTCTTGTTATGGATTTTATCTTGTAATTTTCATGACCATGAATGTCAGATCTTGAAAAAGTGATGAATTTATAACAACTGTATGAGTCTGTTTGCATCATACTTGCATGTTAATATTGTCAGTTATTGTGTACATGCTTATGTTATCCATAGGTTATATCACTACATCGGCGTGTGTTAATGTGAAAACACTCCAAAAAACTTGTAAACTGTATGTGGTACACAGATCAGTTATAGCAGTCCAGGAGAGGTCCTAAAATAAGAAACCAAACATTTCCTCAAATTAGGAACTTTTCGTGACATGGACAATGCCATTTTGTGATATATCCCATAATGCTTTGCTATACTAACGTTAAAGCCTTATGTAGTGTTATAATTTGCAAATTTGAAATACCTCTGCAAAAAATGTCTTTGCCCAGCGAAACTTATAACTCAAGTGATAACATTCCTTGCTTTCATGGCTAATTATTATCCACTCCGTTTTTCGTTTTATATTTTTACCACCGTGACACCGTTATTGAAATAGGAGGAAAATTCAGGAAAAAGCTAGGCTTTTTGGTGACAAACAGTCATTTAAAAAATTCAAATATTTGTAGCATTATAATTTTGTTGTTGAGATTGCAGATTCTAAGGAATAAAATTACAAATGGCAGTATCTTACAATCTATATTTTACACTTCATTTTTCTGTACATTTTTTATCACAAAATATAAACAACGCGGCTGCAGGCTCAGGTAGTTTACAAGTTCCTTAAATTAGGACCTCTCCCGGACTGTACAGTCCATGACCTATTGTTTTGATAGCCATGTCATGTAGGTGGTGACCTACAGGTCATGGTCACCACCTTGTCCCACATGCCATACATAACCCTAGGGGTATATGTAAGTAAGACAACTGAAAATGTTTGCACAGGTGGATTCCCTATAGTTGCCCATCAGTTGCCAGTGTTGGGGTGTTAATAAACTTACTTTTGAAGATTAAATCCATATCTGTCTTTTATTGCCAATGATCTGTATGAGCAGTATGTTCCCTATGAGCTTTGTTGATGATCGCTTTAATTCAAATCTTTTTTAGGAGTTATGAAATTGATATTGACCAAATCTGTAGTTTGCTTTATTTATTTGGTTCTTCACAACATATTTACATATAACAATATACAATATATACAGATATACAATTTGAGTTCACAAATATTTGAATTGTTGAAATACAGTTATCAACATATAGAAATGTGGATAGGTGTAGGATATAATGATATACAATATGTATGTGAAAGGAAGTGTTGCAAAAAAACTCTGGAGAGCTTAACTAAGTACAGCACTCCCTGGTTACAAAGTAAGTTAATTTTAGCATAAACTACCCACCCCACCCCTTGAAGTTACTAGACCTCCCCAATTTACCAGCCCCTACCAAAAATACCAGACCCTTTTCCCCACCCATCCCCTACCCCTAAGGTTACGGATAGAATATAACAAGTAGTAATAAAGTATTTAGTAATTATTTATACAATTTTGTCTAATGATTTTCCGAAAGCTGGCAAGAGAATTACAAGTTTGTATGTCACAAGGGATGGAATTCCAAAAATCTATGGCTCGGTTACAAGTATTAAATCTAATCAGATTAGTGCGACATGGAGGACAATGAATGTTATTTGATTGACGGGTATTATATGGATGAAAGTCATTGTTTGTCTTAAATAGATTAACTAAAGGAAATGGGAGGTCATTATGTGTTGCATGATAAACAATAGTTGCAAGATTGATTTGGATGAGGTCAGGCAATTTTAGAAGATTAAGCGACAGAAAAAGCTTGCTGGTACTTTCACGATAATGAGCATTGGTAATATGTCGAATAGCCTGTTTTTGTAAGACAATCAATTTATTTAAAGTGGTTTTAGTTGCATTTGACCAAACACTGCAACAATAAGACAAATGAGGCAAAATAAGAGTTTGATACAAGCACCTTAGAATATTTCTTGGAATATAATATTTTAATTTAGAAAGGATACCAACAGATCTAGACATTTTGTTACAAATTGAATAAATATGGTCTGACCAGGAAAGATTGGAGTCGATGGTCACCCCTAAAAATTTGGTTGAGGTTACTTTATGGACTATTATACCATTCAAATTGATAGTGACATTCCAATTTTTACTAAGAGTACCAAAAACAATATAATTAGTTTTAGCTGCATTTAAAGAAAGCCCATTAGCACAGAACCAGTCATGATAACATAATAAATCAAAGCAGATAATGTCTTGTAACTCATAAGCGTTACTACCATGATACAAAATATTTGTGTCATCTGCAAATAAAATTAAAGATGATTTTGAAGACACATTACTTATATCGTTAGTATATAAAATAAATAGAAGTGGTCCTAATATAGAGCCTTGAGGGACTCCACACTTAACACGAGAAAGATCAGAACTGCAATTATTATAATACACATACTGATGCCTATTAAAAAGGTAGCTATAAAACCAATCAAGAGCTTTACCTCTTATGCCATAAAATGATAACTTTTTAAAAAAAATGTGATGATCAATGGTATCAAAGGCCTTAGACAGGTCAAGGAAGATTCCAACTGCTGAATCTTTTTGTTCAAGGGCTTTATATAATTTATTCATTGCAGAGATAAGTGCTGATTCCGTAGAATGACCTGGTCTAAATCCATACTGATCATCAAATAAAATGTTGTGTTTGTCAAGGAAAGCTAGAACACGATTAAACATCAACCTTTCAATGATTTTAGATATACATGGTAAGATAGATATAGGGCGGTAGTTTTCATAAACATGGGGATCATCTTTCTTATAGATGGGGACAACTTTAGCAATTTTTAGTCTGTTAGGAAAAATACCTGTGATAAATGATAAGTTGGAAATGTGAGTTAAAGGTTGAACAATGTGATGAATTACTAACCTGATTATACCAGGTTTGAGGTTGTCAGAACCAGCAGACTTATTAGATTTAAGACACGAATAAGCTACTTTAAATACTTCGTTAATTTGTTACAGGATTAAGGAACAAAGAACTTAAAATGCTCTTGTTTGGCTCCAAGTACTCATCAAAGGATTTGTTACCATTTATATTGTTAGCAAGAGCAGGGCCTATATTGACAAAAAAGTCATCATAATTATTGGCAATAGTTTTGGGGTCAGTGACTGGATTGTCTCCATCACTGAATGAGGATACCGAATTACTTGACCTTTTATTTAAAAGTTCATTTATTATACTCCAAGTACTTTTGGCATTATTTTTACAATTGTTAAATTTTTCATTAAAGTAGTTCTTTTTTGAAAAGCGAATAACATGATTTAATTTATTTCTATATTTCTTGTAGTTGGTTTTGATTTCACTAGATGGATTTCTTAGAAACCTTCTATATAATTTATTTTTAACTTTGATTGACTTAAGAATTCCAGAAGTTATCCATGGATGCCAGTTACGATTAGTTTTAGTATTTATAGTTATATGTGGAAAACAATTATCATAAATATGATCAATGGTATTTACAAATGAATCATAAGCTGCGTTGGCGTCTTTGAGTGCCAAAATAAAACTCCAGTCTACTGCACCAACTTTACTGACAAAATTATCAACATTACACTTAGAATAGTTACGTATATATATGATAGCTTTGTTTTTAACTCTGTTAGTACAAAGATTAACTTGGTGAAAAATTTGAAAATGATCACTGATGTCAGTGACTAAAACCCCTGAGATACAGTCATCAAAATTAGTATTGCTAAGAATGTTATCAATTAAACTTACAGAATTACAAGTTACCCTATTAGGTATACTTATCAAAGGACAATACCCATAAGAAGACAATATGTTATGAAAATCAAAGGATATATCCTTTGCAAAGTCAATATTAAAATCACCCATAATGTAACAGTTTTTATGCTCATTTGAAATTTTTGAGAGGATTAAATTAAGTGTATCATAAAAAGAATTTACTGAGGATTGCGGAGGTCTATAAATAACAGAAACTAAGATAGTGATGGATTCAAAATTTAGTTCAACAAAGATACTTTCAATGTCAGCGTTATAAATAGATAGGTCATGACGAATAACTGCAGGAAACTTATTATGTACAAACAAACAAACCCCGCCCCCTCTCCTGTTCTCTCTATGTTGCTCAAAAAGATTTTAATTACTCATACCAGTGATTTTATTATGTGGACCAAACCATGTTTCCGAGAAACCCAAGACTGAAAAGTTATTATTAAGAGTAGACAAATAATCACTTATGGTATCAATATTATGGATAAGACTACGGCTATTAAGATGATAAAGGGAAAAACCAGTATCCTTAGCTACATTGTTAAAATTATCTATATCATAATACTTACAGTTACTTGAAATGTGATCATCAATTGATTGATTCCACATTAGAACAGAAACATCATTCACAACATCCAACAATAATGAAAAGGCTTAAACAAGCCAAACAAAAGCAAAGAAAATGGTGTAATATATGATATCGTACTCCTCAGCATAAGATGTTCCAGTTTTACAGGTCACGAAATAGGTAATGAAAAGTCACAAGTTCATCAGATCTTTTGGGCCCATCACTCTCCTCTTCATTTCGGTGCCATCTGCTGATTTAAGGAGTGCGTAAATCCTCCCATCGATTGACCAAGCAGATGATACTCTAGGGTGGTCAGAAGTTTTCTTCAGTAGGGCTCTATTTTGTGTAGTAAGATCCTCTTGTATTACTATGCCTGATCCTTTCAGTTTTCGTCTTGCCTTCAGGATGACCGACCTTGCTGTATAGTTTGTGAATTTCACAATTATGGCCCGATTCCCTCTGCTGTTTGGCTTACCCACTCTGTGGCTCCTGTCAATGTCTGTGGGCTGCAGGTTGACACCAAATTTTTCCTGGGCAAGTGTTTTGATTAGAGTATTTGTGTCCTCATTGTTACATTCCTTCATGCCAAATATCCTCAAGCAGTTAGTTCCTTTGTGAATATTGTTCCATGACATTTATTTCATTTTTAAGTTGATGAATACCAGTTTGTAGATTATCATTTTGAGATACCAGTTTTAAGACTTCCTGAGAGCTTTTGTCTAGACTACACTCTAATTCAAGGATGCGTCCTTCGTGCATGTCAATTTTTTCATGAAGTTTTTCAAGTGAAGACTTGATGGCCTCCTTAATGGTATTCTAAATCATTGTTTTTAATTCTTTGCTTTCAAGAATGTTTTTTAGTATGGATGACACTAACTCATCTTGCTTAGCAATTGTACTCCTTGTGCCAACTTTAGGAGAGCATCCATTCCTTGTTGGAGACATATCAATACAATGATGAGGTAAACAAAGGAATGAAATCTTATCAAATGATTCAATTAGGTGATCTCTTTTTGGGACCGCCTTTCCTTCCCCAAGATCCTTAGCAAACCGAATTATAATCAATTATCAACCCATGCTTGAATGTATAAAATCCAGCTTTAATAATATATGTGTTGTACTCTGACATCATCACTTAATCTTAGAGAACATAGCTGGCATTTCATTACTTTAAAAAAGGGGGATATAATGTATAGAGAGAAATTATATTGTCTGGAATTTCTAATGTAAATGAAAAAGTAAGATCAACATGAATATATTGTTACACATCCCAAAATATGCAGACCACATGGCTGCTAAAATGCTGGACAAACTGCAAAGACACTTTTACTCATTTTCTTTTATTTACAAAACGTTTTTTTGTAAGCGTATTCTGACAGTCTGACTTTCACCTCCAATTTCAAAGTTGTTCCAAGAGGAGAATTGATCTTTTATAAAGAAATGATAATCTCTTTGGCAGTGCAAGATTTGCAAATAGTTTGTTATATGCATTGAATAGGGAGTCTGGGTCTCAACAAATATTGTATTATATTGTAGATGAAATTAGGTGATCTTAGTCATATCCACAAAATTGGAATTCAAATTCGGAACCCACAAAAATATACAAAAAACCGCTTGGAGTTATATTTGAAGATGTTTCCATGGTAAGTCAAACAGATTAAACATATACAGTACTGTATTTAAATTCACCCAAATTTCTAAGCTAAAATTCCTGGGTGTATAAACATGGTAATGATCTGCCTAGCAACTAGCACATCTCCTATAGCACCAATGATCTGCCTAGCAGCTAGCCCATCTCCTATAGCACAAATGATCTCCTATAGCACTATAGCACCAATGATCTGCCTAGCAGCTAGCCTATCTCCTATAGCACCAATGATCTGCCTAGCAGCTAGCCCATCTCCTATGGCACCTACTTTTAATAATGGTCAAGTTCGGAGTGTATGTTGTTGAGAATTTTGTATTACAGCTGGCCTTAAAAATTTATATCGAGTTGATCGAAAATATTTTGATAATCAATTTCTAAAAAAATGGATCCTATTTTCAACTTGGCTTGTTGTTTTGTTATCTACAGTGTTTTACAAAGGGATATGGTATCCATATTCCTGCACCAATATTATTAGGACCATCTGCATGAAGTGAGTGGGTAAGTTGATCTCTTTCATTGTCTTTTCCATTTAATATAAAATACTCAAATTTGCACACTTGAACACACCACCATAACCTTACAGTATGAAGATATTTACTATTATTTTTATAATTGCTACCTCGACTAAAATAATGGAGTTACTCTATTACCTCGGGGCTTTAGTGTGAGCGTCGGCCTTTAGTTAAAGTTTTTTGGAGGAATTTCTTTGCTTAGTTCAAGTTTGTGATTAATATTTGTTATATTTTTTGAGAAGTTTGTTTGTTGTGATTGTGACATTCTTGACATGAATATCAATACAAATGTTTGTGTCTTCTATTAAAGAAAAGTCAACTAGTAGAGCCTTTTGCCTCAAAAGTATTCGAAATGAAGTTTCTTCGACATTACAAAAAATATAAACAATAAGTACTGGCTTGAACAGATAGAGGAAGCATAAAAGATGGATTTTGTAGACAGCCCTATATATAAATATATATTATATATGTATATATTTATATATTAACTTCAAGTTATACCTTACCGTACGGACCGTAATGGACCCGTGCAAGTAATCCAATGGCTCTACAACTAGCCATAAAAAGGTTACTAACTCACGTATGACCCCGTAGGGCGCCGCCACTTGTGGGACTACCGGTCCCAACGCGGAACCGACCACAGCGGTGTACACGGGTTTGATCATGTCGATAACACCGGAGCGCAACCTAAGAAGCGTTTACATGCATCGCAGGACATTCAAGGCGCTTAACGCACCGACACTATAGGACCTGCCCTTCGTGTCGATGATATAGGTGCAAAACATCGCGGAACTGTAACGTTCAACACGGAAATTCCTACTGAGGCAGTTCACACGGCCGTGGAACAGCATAGCTAATGGCTACAGAGACGGGAAGAAAATAGCTCTCGTGATGCTATACTTCTCGTGAAGATTGTCACCTATCACCTGACCAAGTAGCTTCCTAGCTAGCGGACTCAATCTCGGGGTTCATCGTACATTGTACGTTATCCCGTTGCAAAAACTCGTACAGGCCCGTACGGTCTAGAGAAGCGTTTGCACGCTATGCATAGCGGGACCTCTTAGGTGCGTAGCGTACCGACGCTCGGAGGCCTGTCCTCTGTGCCTATGATACTGGTGAAAATAATTGCGGAACTGTTCAACGCGGATAAACGTATTAATGGTGTTCACATGATCGTGAAACTGCGTAGCAAATGGCTACGGAACCATGAAGAGAATAGCTCTCACGGTGCTATACTTCTTGTGAAGATTATCACCTGTCTGTCACCTGGCCACCTAGCTTCGTAGCTAGTGGGTGTATATCCGGGTAAATCGTACAGTGTACGATATCCAGTTACAAAACTACGGAGCCGTACGCATCTGAACACCGCAGCCGCACTCTCTCGGTCGCACCTTGAAAATACCGGTCGAACCCAATCGCTGCAAAGAGTACAAAGAATGGACTCGCAGCATAATCTGCACGTATAACGCGTGAGATGGATGTGACCGGAGCATAAATCAAAAGAAGCGTTAGCACGCTACGCCGGGACATCATGGGTGTGTAAAGCATCGACACTCGGGGACCTGTCTTCCATGTCCATGATACTGGTGAAAATAATTACGGAACTGTAACGTTCAACGCAGACAATCTTAATTGCGTTCACACGAGTCGTGGAACTGCAGAGCTAATGGCTACGGGACCAAGAAGAAAATAGCTGTCGTGATGCTATACTTCTTGTAAAGAAAGTCATCTGTCACCTGACCACGTAGCTTAGTAGCTAGTGGGCGTATAGCCGGGTTAACCGTACAGTGTACGTTATCCCGTTAAAAATAAGTTCCGCTCACTGGAGCCGTCCAATGGAACCAAAAAGACCCGTAAACGCGGAATCGTATCAAACCGTACGGACCCGTAAATACGGGCCGCGGAACCGACCAATGGAACCGTACAGACCCGTAAAACACGGACCGTGGAACCGAACGGACCCGTAACATGGGCCGTGGAACCGTATTGGTCTGCCGTAGCCTTTGGCTACGGGACCAAAGAGAAAAATAGCTGTCTCAATGCTATACTTCCGGATTAACGACGGTGTACGTTATCCCGTTATATACGGACCCGTAAACCCGGGCCGCGGAACCGTCCAATGGAACGTTCGCCAATGGAACTGGCCCAATGGAACCGCCCGTAATAACGATGGAACCTGGCGTCGCCCAATGGAACCGCCCGTAATGGAACTGGAACCGCCCAATGGAACCGCCCGCCAATGGAACGGGCCGCCCAATGGAAGCGCCCAATGGAACCCGCCCGCCCGAACAACGACATGCCGCGGAACCGTCCGCCCTGAATAACGGGCGCGGAACCGCCCGCCCAGTAACAACGGGCCGCTGGAACCGTCCGCCCGTAACAACGGGCCGCGGAACCGTATGAAACTGTCAATGGAACCGCCCTCAACATAACGGGCCGCGGAACCGCCCAATGGAACCGCCCGCCCAGTAACAACGGGCCGTGGAACCATCCAATGGAACCGACCGCCCCGTAACAACGGGCCGCGGAATCGTATGAATCACGGAACCGTCCAATGGAACCGACCGCCCTGTAACAACGGGCCGCGGAATCGTATGGACCACGGAACCGTATGGAACGTCCCACGGAACCGCACAATGCCCGTTTTTCTTCTAATAGGGCTGCGGAACCGTCTGGGACCGTCCAATGGAACCGTATGGAACAGTGTCTATGGAACCATCTCAAAAGAACCGGCCCACGGAACCGCACAATGCCCGTAAATAGAGCTGCGGAACCGTAAGGGACCGTCCAACGGAACCGTACTGACCCGTAAATATAATCTTACTACAACTTAGGCGGCGCATATAACGCCCCTAAGAGGTTATCTCTCTCTCTCTCTACCGTTACCGCTCTAGGCGCAACGCCACTAAGAGCTTAGTCTTCTCTCTCTCTGAACTTTTTGAACTCTATGTGGCGTTCACTAGGAACGTCACCTAAGGCGCAACGCCACTGAGTTAATCATTCTCAATAAAATTCCTGAAAAGAGAAGAACATATATCAATGCGTACATACACAAATACGGCAAAGTAACTATGATCTTACGGACACGCTAAGGAGAGACGAGGCATAGCATTCTAAACAGAACATCAAAACTTTCTTAAACAGAAAAAAAGTTTAACTGAAAAAAAATTATATCTGAAAAATCTTTAGAAACCCGAGAAAACGCATCCAACGTAACGACTATACAAGCGCCGGGGTAGCGTGGAAAACACAAACCACTGAGTACTTGATGTCTGTAAAGATAAAAAGAAGAGATTAGCTTCCCTTTAAATAGGACGTCGGAGAGACCCCCTCCCGGTCTCTCCAACGCCCCAAAACTCAAGCTTGAAAAAGAAAAACTTTGTCTCTAATTTATGTAAGAAAAACAATAAAAAATATTCATACGCTGGTAACGTTAAAACAAAAATAAGCTCTCTTGTAACAACTGTAGCTCCTTGGAGTTGTTAGAGGTCGACTCCTCGAACACCCAACGGTGACCTCGACCCAATGCGCATGCGCCAAAATCGAAATAAGAAATTGGCCTAATGCATACGAGAACGTGTACTGAAATATCCTAACGTGCTAATACAATACATAGTATAACGCTAGGCTCTGCATACGAGAACGTGTACTGAAATAACCTAACGTGCTAATACAATACATAGTATAACGCTAGGCTTTGCATACGAGAATGTGTACTGAAATATCCTAACGCGCTAATACACTATACATAGTATAACGCTAGGCTCTCCTCGTGTAGGGTGGGGCCAAAGGTGAAAAACACCTAAACCCCGGGGCAATAGGTCCCCTAAACAGGCACACTTGGTGCTCTGGGACCTAAAACACCCGCCACGAGAGTAGGACGCTCTCAAACTAGCCACTCGCTTTGTACGAATGGAGACAAAAACCCCGCTATCCTATGTGTAGGCTACACGGACCCATAGCTACCTCGTCCTTACCTCGAAAAACTTGAAAAGGCGAGCCGGATGAGAAAAGGCAGCGTAAAAACCCTCCAGGTAAAAGCTGCAAAGAAGAAACGAAAAGAAAAAGGTTAAATTATAATAAAATAAAAAATGACCAGTTTCAGCGATGTTGTGCAAACAACGCGCTGAAAAAAGTGAGGTGGTGGTACAGAGGTATTATGGAGGTCAGGGCTTGGCTGGTTACTGCGTTTTTTAGGGTCGGTTAGAAGTGCGTTAGAATCAGGTCATGTGACAAGATTGCATAATTATAGCATGGAAGATAAGTATACCTCTCGTAAATATCCCCGCTACGCTTAGCATAATATATATATATATATATATATATAAAATATATATCATATATATACATAATATATAATAGTATATATATATAATATATAATATATATATATATATATATAATATATATATATAATATACATATATAATATATATATATATTATATATATATTATATATATAATATATATATAATATATATATATAATATATATAAATAATATATATGTATATAATATATATGTGTATGTATATATATATATATATATATAGAGAGAGAGAGAGAGATAGATAGATAAACATATATATATCTAGGTATATCTATCTATATATAGATCTATCTATATATAGATAGAAAGAAAGAGATATATAATATATATAATATATATATATAATATATATATATATATAATATAATATATATATAATATATATATATAATATATATATAATATATATATAATACATATAATATATATATATAATATATATATATATATATATATAAATATATATACATAATATATATATTATATAAATGTATATATTATATATATATATATAGATATATAGATAGATAGATAATAGATAGATAGATAGATATATATATATATATATATATATATATATATATATATCTATATATATATATATATATAGATAGATAGATAGATAGATAGATATATATATAGATAGATATATATATATATAGATAGAGAGATATATATATAGATATACTGGAACTAAAAGAGGTATTTTAGTTATACAGAGTGATTTCATGTGTTCTTGTTGGGTGAGATAGTAATCTTAAGGTTTTTTTTATATCTGTGACAACTCCATGATATTTTGAGGCTTGTAGTAAAATTGTGTAGAAATCTAAAACAAAGGAAAAGAAAAGTGCATCTTTCAAAGCTTAAGTAATTTGAAACCAACTTCCCTTAGCTCCCTATTACTGCACATGCCCCCCTCAATAAACCCATTTTCTATACCAGCATCAGATAGTGGAGCATGCTGTCCTGATAATGGTAGTAGTAAATGATTTTTTAGTAATGGTGATTATTCAAGTGAAATACAGTAATTCACGGTAAAACACTCTAAGGTCGTTTTGTGATATTTCCATTTTCTTATCCATCTATACAGATAAAACAGGACAATTGCAGAACCATGATTACAGACCAACAAAGAAACCAATAACATAAAGTAAAATGCTTCCTATTATTACTATTAGATTAGTATTCGATTTTCCCAACTTTAATTGTATTCTTTGCATTTTACCACTTTAATGATGGTCTCAAAGGGCAGACAGTGATATTAACATGTGTATGTACTAACTGAATTTCCTTTTGGTATCCTTTTGCCAGAATTTGTTTATATTTCTTTCAATATGTTGTTTTATAAAAGGGGAGTGGCCTCTTAAATTCTATATGAAGTACTTGTAACCTTATGTTACATGGAGGCTTATTTTCCCATTGGAACGCATCCAGATACCAAAAAAATACACAGCTCAAACTTTCTTCCTTTTTTTGGTGAGCATGCGAAGCATAATGTGAACCTATGTAATGGCGATTTTGGCCGTCCAGCCGTCCACATTTTTTCCTGTGATTTCCTCAGAAATGTTAAAGTTTTTTTAAGAATTCCTCAGAAAATTTTAAAGTTTCTTCAGAGTTCCTCAGAAAATGTTAAAGTTTCTTCAGATATCCTCATATGGAAGGTTAGAATTTCTTTAAAAAATGTTAGTTTTTGAGAGACACTTAGATTAAAGACTAGTTTCCTTAAAAAGTCTACTAAACATTTGATATTTCCTTAGAAGATAACTGTAAGATTATATATTTTTCCAATATTCTTCAGAGATCCTCAGCTTCTTTCTCGTAGTACTGGAGGTTTAGAATTCTTCAATGTATTTGGGCACCAACGCTTGTATCAGGCATGATTATTAAACTCCACCTTCATTATTGTGGTCATTTGCATAAAGTTGTTATGGTATATGAACTGATCAGACTTTTATTTAGTATGCTCAGTCAGGAAGTATGACAGGATATGACTGCATATGGAATAGGGAGGAATGCCTTATGGAACATGGATGTGGGGCCATGCAGGACATAGGATAGAATATATACCATGTGGTATACACCAAGGGCTATATCAGGCATGATTATTTGACTCCGCTTTTTAAAAAAACTTATTCAACAAGTCATTTGCATATCAGTTGTTATAACTGACA
The DNA here is from genome assembly GCA_020152595.1 of Chiridota heheva. NCBI lineage: Eukaryota > Metazoa > Echinodermata > Holothuroidea > Apodida > Chiridotidae > Chiridota > Chiridota heheva. Next base: position 37,773 of record JAIGNY010003077.1, read on the forward strand.
GACTTTCATACATAGTGTGCTCAATCAGGAACTGATAGCTAGAACGAGACTTCTTATGGAGCCTATGGGATGTCATTTGGGACATGGGGTGGGATGCCATGTGGGACATGGGGTGAGATGCCATGTGGGACAGGGTGGGATGCCATGTATGATA